>BQNB010172282.1:0-13480 GCA_026074375.1 Tanacetum coccineum
TATATATATATATATATATATATCACATCATTTTGGGTATATATATATACTAGTCAGTTTGTGTGCCATAAGCTTAGACCAGACTATACTATACCAAACAAGGAACATGACCAATCAGACCAAACAGACCAAACAGACCAAACAGACCAAACAAGACAATAACGCAGTAATACACTGTTACTATGATAATTGCATTCATTGCAATTATTACGAATAACGGGTATATAATAACGTGACCCAATATCATAACCATACCATTTTCATAATAATTGTGTTTGTACAATTATTACACTATGACTTGTATTCAAACTATTTATCAAACCTATGAATTTCACTCAACCATTGTGTTGACTTTTTAGCATGTTTATCTCAGGTAATTGAGCAACTTGCGACACGGAGTGGCATGGACTTGAAGATGGCTAAAACTTGTTATCATTCACATTGTATGTAACTAGATTTTGGGACCTGCCTTTGTAAAACTCTAATTTGAAATGAATGATAACGTATCTTTTGAACAAACGTCTCTTTTAAGTCATTTTCTATGATTATGATTGTTGTATCCATGAAGAAATACCTCAGATTAGCTTCCGCTGCTATACTGTAAAAATGGGGGTGTTACAGAATCACACATTGTTGTTCCTGTTTGTTATATAGGAACTTTTGAAGAGAATTTTAAGGTTGATGCCGAAATGTTTAACTTGATCAAGATCAATGATGATTTGTTCACTTATAATACACCTCTTGGGGTGGTTTTCGATGAATTTAATCGACTAAGTAGCATGGAGGATGATTTATTCACTTATGAGTTGGGAGTTGTTGAGGATTTTTATTTCCCATGTGTTGAACAATCTTATGATGAAAGGGATCTTAATATTTATGAAGCGCGAGTATGTCATGATGAATGTGAGAAAATATATGCTGAAGCTGTGATTCTAATTAATAAAATATTGGTGAGACTCATTGACGTGGAGCAATGGCTAGACTTGAAATACGGTGATCATAAAATGGTTGATAAAGATATCAAGGATAGCGTGATTTCTACATGGCTAATTAGAAACTATAAGAAGCAATTCGATGAGTATATGGAAATAAAAAGGCAGTTGGAGGTATATGGACTTTACACCGATGTAGAATGTGTTCTAACCAATTTTGATTTTGCAAAATGGTTAGTGATGCGTATTTTCTTTTGAAATATTATTAACCAAGTTTTAAATTTATAAAACTTAATTTACCTGACAACGCACTAACAGACAGAGAACTCGATCATGGGTAGTATAGAATGGTAAATCCGAGGTCGTTCCAAGAGCTAAGTTGTAATTAGTTTTAATTTAAAAAGGATTTTTGGATTGATTTGAAATAAATAACAATAAAATTAATTACTGAAAATTAAAAGAGTTAGAGATATCAGGAGAGAAAACGTGCTAACCTAGTTACTTCATTACTACTGTTATGAAAATATTTTCCTGTGCAATGTTAAACTATGGTTTCATTAGTGGTTTCTAAGGTCGATAGACTTGAATAGGTATATTTAGTCTATCCTATACTTCTCGCGATTCCGACTCAGTCCAAATCGTATAGGAGGTAGGATATCCAGGTTGCAGTGATTAATCCTAACTATTCCCAAAACTTATCTAATAACCTATACAGATTATTAACCCCCTCTGAAAGAGTTCATGTGCTTTTTAAGTATATTGAGTGATAAGTGCGGAGACCGGTTAGTTCCTACACTAGGGATGGAGTCATAGATCCTCCCTAGTACCCGATGGATCCCATATTGACATGATAATCTAATAATAGGGCAAGCAAGGTCCAAACCACCCGTACTACCAAAACCCAGGGTTACACGATAGTCAAGGAATATCTAACGAAACCATAATCTAACAGGAAACAAACATCATAACAATAGTAACTACATAACTAGGCCAACACTTTAAGTGCTTAGCCGCTCATGGTAACGGAAACACAAGCAAAAAATAGAATTAATCCATAAGATTGAAAGCTCATAAATTTTACAATATTAAATACAAAAAGTAAATAAAGTGTGATCTCTCTTGGACTCTAGGTGGAATTCTTCAAAGGTTAGAAGCCTTTGTCGCCTCTCCAATTGGCTGTGAAGGAAGTGATGTCGGAATAGCTAAATGAGGCCTCTATTTATAGGTATCGAACCTCTTACGGCGTAACTGATAAAGGTGTTACGCCGTAACCTTTATACACGACATTCCATTATTAAGCAATTGTTACGGCATAACCAGATATGGTGTTACGCCGTAACCTTCAAATAATTTCTATAAATTCGTGATCTTCATTTAATATATGTGGATCTTCATGGTTACGGCATAACCATAAGGTGTGTTACGCCGTAACTCTATCTTGGGTAAGATTTCCTTCCGAAATACAGTTAATAACGCGTAACTTTAGGATTATGGTGTTACGCCATAAAGTTGTCCTTGATCTTCGTGCTTGCTTAATTTATGTTACGGTGTAACCATTTTTGGTGTTACATTGTAACATTCTTCAAATAATTACACTTTAAGCCCTTTTTCCCTTGTTTCTTGTCATTTCACCTGAAAACTACAAAATGATAGAAAATATCTTGTTTTCGAGTATTAGTGAAGCATTTGCAGGTAATATATGGGGTATTTTGCCAGTAAAAATTATTAAATATTTGATGTTATCAGGCCCACATATCTCAGGCAGCCCCAAAGCATTTTTAGGCGGCCCCCTTATCGATATGGGACCGCCATCAGCAGACACAAAACTTATACACTTAGTTAAAAAATTTATAAACACAAAACCAAACACACCCCTTCTCTACTGTAGCGACGAAAACGAACAAAAACAACCCAAAACTCAAAATCAACCATTAAAACACTAATTGAAGATCAAATCAATATCTATAATCATTCACAACATCATAAAGATCATCAATTGTAAGTTATTTCATCTATTTTTATTCAATTTGAGTCTAGGGTTCATGATGAACACAAAAATTAAAATTGGGGAATTTTTTTAATTTACTTTTCAATTATTTACAATTAGAACTACGAAAGAAACAATGTATAACTAATTTGCTTCCCGTAGACATAGGATTTGCATACATTAGTAAGTTTGTCGAAAAATCGATTTCGAACCAAAACCCTAATTTTATTTTTAAATCACTCACGTTAGGAACAAAACAAAATTGTTGTTATGCATTGTTAATACAACTTTAAAACGTTTTCAAACACATGCATAATGATCTCAGAAACAATTTTCGAGATACATAATTCATATGTATTTTTCAACATGTTTGGATGAGCAAAATCAAATTAAGGACCCCCCCCCCCCCCCCCCCCCCCCCACCCCCCCCCCCCCCCCCGCCCCCCCCCCCCCCCCCCCCCCCCCCCCCCCCCCCCCACCCCCCCCCCCCGTTTTGGGTTAGCTCTTAGGATCTTATTTTTAGGTCGAGTTAATCGTTACTCTACATTTGTCACATTTAGGCACACACTAGAAACAATGTCAATGAAATAATACAAGTATAAGAAATTAAAATATGATTTTGATTGTCTTGTTTTAGGTGACAATGACGTTGGAAGAAGAATTGCGGTACACAAAAACATACATTCCCACATCTCAAATGAAAATTAACTTCCTTAATCACTTAAAACCTATCCATCAAAGCCTAGAAAGTAGACAATTCATGAAGGTCGTCTTGTATCTCCTGAGTCTACTAAATATAATGATATTCAAATCTTATTTCAAATTATCAAACTTTCAAAAATATATGAGCTCCAAGAAGGAATTTGCCCAAGATTTCTACTTGAATTCTATTCTTCAATGGAAATCACCAAAGACAATAATCAAACCATCTTTTTAAAATTCTGGGCATTAAAAAGAACATTTAAATTTTCACTTGAGTCATTTTCCTCGATTCTCTCCATTCCATGTGAAGGAGAATGTTCTTATTTCGAGGACTCATCCCTCGACACTTTGAGAACTAATCAAGAATTAAACACCCCCTATCAAACACATATTCCTACATCAAATCAAATTATTCAATCAATCACAACAACTGGACAAACTATTTTTCCAAACAAAATTCTCAAAGAAGAACTTCGTTATGACATGAGATCTTGGAATAAAATCATTCAAGACAATGCCTTTGGCATTAAAAATAACTTAAATTTTCTTCCTGCATCATCATGTCACATGATGTATTGCATTCTAACAAGTAACCCTTTAACTTTTGCCATTTTCTAACCAAACGAGTTGAAAATATTAAAAATCAACTGAACTCTCCAATGCCATATGGAATGATTCTGAATCGTCTATATGATTACCTTATCCAAATTAATCCTCATCTTCAAAAATCAAAATATATATTATATTGGCCATCAATGAAACCTTGGGTTCATCCTGCTCATCTTCAAGCAATTATCTCCATATCCTCTAAAGAAGTCACTAGTAATGATTTGGATACCTCGACTTATACTTGAGATATTTCTACATATTACTAAGCATTATTGCTAGACATATGTACTACTATTGTTACTATCTCTTTAACCTCTATCTTAGTTATTCTAGAACATATATAACTTCTATTAGCCATTTGTAATGCTTGCTATATGACTTTATGTGGACTCTTATTTGACTTATATGCTTCTACATAGCCTCAATTGAATGCACATTCTTTTTGAATAGCTTATGTGATTCTTGGAAAATAGGAGATACTTTAACCTTATTTTTAGATTATCCTGAAAAACTAAGGAAAAATGGAGAATTTTTGACTCTCCAAAAAACGGTCCTCCCAAAAACAATCGGCAGCCCCCTAAAATATATTTGACCGCCCATGTTATATGGATCGCCAACCATAGGAGGCCACTAGTAAATTCATCTTTTTCCTCTTTTTATGCATTCCTGTCCCTATACACTCCACAACCCCCCCCCATCCCCCCCCCCCACCCCCCCCCCCCCCACCCCCCACAAAACATCTATCCCTTTTCTAATTAAACCAAACACCTTTTAAACACCTACTTCTTCAAACACCATGCCTTACTTAAACTTCTCCTATTTAACTACATCTCTTCATTCAATCTTCTTACACTTAATCACATCTTCCCTACTAGATCTTTCACTTCTCTTTAAAATCCTCATGTCCTCCTGATGCGCATTTTCTTTTTAAAACATACTTTTTAACCAAGGTTATAATTATAAAACTCTTTCACCTTACAAGCGCACTAACTGGTAGAAAACCCGAATCGTGAGTAGTGTAAGTTATGGTAAATCCAAAGGTCGTCCCAATAGCTAAGTTTAAAGAGTTTTAAATTTAAAATGTCACGTTGAAAATGGTTTTTAGAATTGGTTTTATTTTTGAATGGAAATTTAAAATAACAATAAAGTGAATATTTAAAATTAAAGTGTAGGAGATATCAAGAGAGTAAACGTACAAACCTAGTTACATCATTACTGTGCTGTATGTAAAACGTTTTCCTGTGCAATGTCCAAACTACGTTTCATTAGTGAGTTCTAAGGTGTCGATATACATGAAAGGTATATTTAGTCTATCCTATACTCTCGCGATTTTGACTCAGTCCAAATCGTATAGATGGTAGGATATCAAGGTTGTAGTGATTAATCCTAACTATCCCCAAAACTGATCTAATAACCTATGCAGATTATTAACCCCCTCTGAAAGAGTTCCTTGCCAATTTAATTATATTGAAGTGATAAGTGCGTTAAGCTGCTAGTATTCCTACACATGGATGTAATCAAAGGATTCGCCATAGTACCTGATGATCCATATTGGACATGTTTTAATCTAATAATGTGTGCAAACAATTTCCAAACCACCCGTAATACTACCAAAACCCAGGGTTACATAATAGTCAAGGAATATCTAATGAAACCATAATCTAACAGGAAACAAACATAATAACAATAGTAACTACATAACTAGGCCCACACTAAAGAGCTTATCCGCTCATACAGAAGACACAACAAGAAAATATAATAATCATAGATTAAACGCTCATAATTTATACAAGTAATCGCGTATTTGAACGATTAACTACAAAAAGTAAGTAAGTGTGATTTTTCACCCTTAAGACATCAGGTGGAATTCTTTGAAGGTTGGAAGCCTAAGCGCTCTCTGCTAAATTGTTGTGGAGGAAGTGATGTCGGATGCTTGAATGTGAGGCCTCTATTTATAGGTATCGAACCTGTTACGGCGCAACCAATAAAGGTGTTACGCCATAACCATCTTACACGGCATTCCATAAATAAGCAGTGGTGCGGCATAACCAGATATGGTGTTACGCCGTAACCTCAAATAATATCCTAAGTACTTGATCTATCATTATAAATTTTTGGATCTTATGGTTACTGCGTAAGCATAATAAGGTGTAACGCCGTAACGCTATCTTGTAAGATTTCCTTCTAAATACATGGTTATGGCGTAACTAGATATGGTGTTATGCCGTAAAGTTGTCCTTGATCTTCGTACTTGCTTAATATATGTTACGGTGTAACCATTTTTGGTGTTACGCCGTAACATTCTTCAGAAATTACACTTTAAGTCCTTTTTCCCTTGTTTCTTGTCACTTTCCTGTATTTCACCTGAAAACACAAATATGGAAAATAACTCGTTTCCTGGGTGTTAGCGAAACATTTGCAGGTAATAGGGGGTATTTTGCCACTAAAAAGTATTAAATATTTTGATGTTATCAAATATCCCACCACTTGAATTTCTGCGTGCCATCAATGTAGAACTTGTTAGAACATTTCATAGAAATTATTTCTCCGAAATACTTCAAGAAAATAAATTATAAAACTCCTTATGCTAAAAACATCAAAACCGAACACCTCACAAAAAGGGGAATAAGAAGTCACTTAACTCTCCACTAGTTCTAAGTGTTTCCTTGATTAACAAATGTCATTAGTTTTTGATTACTAAAAAACTAAATTAGGACTTTGCATGCTTATATTCTCTTTATTGCTAAATGTTATAGTCTTAGCTGCCATAAAAAATTATACATGCTGTATAAATGGCCACAAAACAGTCCCACCTTTTTCTATTTTCAAGAAAGAAACAAAAATCTAGAAATTCGGACACTTCAGGTGGCGCCCCCTTAGCTCAAAGTGGCTGTCCCTTAAAAAAAAGGGGCCGACATGTAAATTTAAAGGGACCGACCACCTGATGCACGATTTTTACTGTTTCTTTCTGCTTTTTGACCCTCATTTACCTACACCTAGCTAAAATTTCCCAGAACTTACCAACATTCCTTGGATTGGTTTTCTAACAATGTCCATCCATCCTTAATTACAACATTTTCCTATTATAAAAATCAACCCGTCATCCTCAAAATAATTCACCAAACTCATCTGTCCTTCTCTCCAATTTTCTTCCCCTCACAAACTTTACCCAAACCTTCAAGGGTGCCAAAATATCGTAAGAACCTTAAGAGAAGAAATTAGAACTTGTAACACATCAAATGAGGTTGATGTTAACTTACCTACACCAATGTTTAAACCACAATCCTCTCTCAATGAACCATCATAAGAGAACCCTCCTACCACTCAAACAAATCATGATTCTCTACAATCTCACTCACTTCCACTTGGTGTTTCTTGTGACACTAATGTTGGACATACTCCCATTCCACCACAAAACTTCAATCAAACTCAACTCACACAACCTCTATTTCCTCATTCAATCATCAATCCACATGTTGCTAGTATGATTCATGCTCAAGCTACACCCTCACCTCAAGATGACAACCAAACTCAACCTCAACTTCCTCCATCTCCAAGTAGAGAAATGCTAATTGATGACATTAATCAACTCTAAGACTTATTAAACCTCTTAGCCATGCACCTCTCACAACGTAACACTCCCTCATCACCTTATTCTCCAAAATTACCTCACACCCTCAACTTAGATCAAGTTGAACAACATGTTAGTTAGTGTCCTTGTTGCATCTTTACCCAAAAACAATTCTTAACCTTGAGTGAAGATATCAATTAGATTAAATTTCTTCTTACTCGACCACAACCACCACCTCAAATCCAACGTGACTACCCTCTAACAACCACCTCCGCTCTAAACTCTCCACCAACAACCAACTAAGCATGTTACATGCTATGCTGACTTTTTCTCACTTTCAAATAAATGACCAACCCTCTCGTTTTGCAAGCAAGTCCAATGGTTTCCTATGGCAATCTAAGAATATTAGAACCTTTTTAGTTTAATTTTATGTATGTTGTAATAATATGCTTCAAGCATAATATTTCTATTCGATGTATGCAAGATTGTGTTTCATACACAATTCATATGTTAATTAATGGACTTAGTCTTATGCTTTAAAATTTGATATATTTTTTCCTTTTATTGCTAGATGTTAAATGGGTATGCCTTTCTTCTAACACGTTTTTTGTTAGCAAAAGTACCATAGCTCGATTCCTTGGTGCCCTCGAACGAGGGGGAGTACACATCAAGGAGGAGCGATTGTACCGTCGTCTTTACACGTATTCTTCGAGAACCTTTTCGATCTACAAAAAGAGAGAAATAAAATAAAACTTACTAATTACTTGTTTAAGAAATAATATTACAGTAATGAGTTAAGATTTTGTAATCATAAAAAATGGGGTAGATAGTTTATATAAATAATGCCTAAAAAGTGTTATTAATAATTTCACCTCTTCTACTTGATAATCACAAAATATAAAAACGATTATTGTAAAAATTATTCGTAAACAAATAAATTAGTAGTAAATTTTCATTTAAAAATTAAACACTTAAAGTATGAATAAATAAATGCTAAATGCATTTTATATCAAAGAAATTTTTATTTACCCTCATATTTTTATTATAAAAACGTCACAAAATTTTGATAACTTTTTTACAAAACATTTTTAGATTAAAAGAAATGTTTTTATTCAAATAAATATATTGAAATACAAATTTTTTATATTTTTTTTCTACCTAAAAACTGCTAGAAATGTTCCAAAAAACACCTCCCCTGGAAAAGACAAAAAAGGGAGCGTCCTGGCCTGGCCGGACCCCTTAAATACACGGGAGGTCCCCTTAATTATAAGGGGGCCGACACCCTAATTAAGGGGACTGGCCAGACAAAAATTCTCCCCAGATTTCCTATAAATACTAAACTGTTCCCTACTGCGAATTTCTCACCTTTAGCACACACTTTCTTTCTGTTCAAATCATTTTTAATACACTCATTTTATTCTTTATCATTTAATCATAAAGCTTTTTTTTCAGTGATCCAATCTTAGCTCCTCAAGATCAAGAGAGAATACTTCCTACCATCAAGTAAACGAAGTATTATATCCTATATGTGTGTCCTGCAACCTTGTTGCAATTGTATTATATCTTGTAAATCATTGGTGAATATTGTGAAGGTGTGTATCGTAGTTGTGTATAATAGGTAGTTTGTGGTGATCATCGTAAGTATAGTTAGATCAGGGTAATCTTAGTAAGTAGTGTTAGATTGGTATGATCAAGGTAGTGTCTAGTTGAAGTGAAGTTGTGAAGTGAAGTATAGAAAAGTTGTGAAGGGTAGTGAAGTTGTGAAGTGAAGTGAAGTTGTGTGGTGAAGAGAAGTTATGAATTGTTGTAAGTATTGAGGTTATAGTTTATGAGTAGATTGGTTTCTAGTCTAGGATTAAACTTTACATTTAGCTTAGTGTCTGGAAATCGAGTATAAGCTTAGTTTGTGAACTATTTTCTCCGCCTAAAGGAGCTTGTTGAATAGTAATAAAACTCTCGAGTATTGGTGCTCAGGAGTGAGTAGGGCGAAGACGTGCTTCCGTTAGCCGTAACCACTATAAATCATTGTGTTGTGGTTTATCTTTCTATCATCTTACTCTTATCTTGTATACATATTTCATATCATATTTATATAGTTAAATTTTGTTCCTAATTTTTTTTTTTTAGCACATTGTGAGTTTCACCATAAAGTCGATCTAAGATTTTTATAAACCAAACATTACATTAATTTAAAGCGGTAAACATTTACCCCCCCTTCAGTTTCCACATTATGACATGAACATTGATCTTTCTGACAGATAACATTCTTGTTTAGCAGCGACAGTCATGATGCTGAATGTTTAACCTTAAAGTCTTGAGCATGAGCATGTGGTAATGAATCAGACTCTGCTGGTATGAGGGTGCAACATCGACGTTTGTACATGCATTTGAATATTAGTAATAAACAGCAGGTATGGACGAATATGGCATTGTCCTTCATCAAGATTTGATTGCAGTAACCTCTTATTCCATGAGGAGCAACCTGTCATCAGGTAAGTTCAATTTGGAAGAACCTCCTTGACAGGGTTTCTGGCTTAAAGCGTAGGATCTTCTAACACAGATGTATTAGATTAACCATGCTTGTATGTCCTCATTACTGGAACATCTCAAAACAGACAACACGATTGGAGTTAATCAGATAGTTACTATCCTTTTGATTAAGTAGTCAATTCATTTGCTGGACCAAAATTAATATCCAGTTGTTACAAGTTTGATTCATATAGAATCTCGCAAGTTACCTACCGCAATGCTCTTTGATGTTGACACTGGAAGGATTTCCATCGTCACTGTGAGTACTAAAGAGTATCACTCTGATGTTCTAGCAAGATCACAAGGATAATGCGTAGGACTCTTTGATACCAATTGGTGTATTTTCATGAACAACAAGTGTTATACATGAATTGTATCCTAATGAGATTTATAATTTGATCTCTCTTGGCTCTTGACCTAATTTGTGCACTTTGGTTTTAGTAATCGAAGGCTGGACCTGACTGCCACCTTTTTAATATCAACAATCTCAGAGTGAGATGTCAATAGATAACATGTGTATCTCCATGACAAATGAGATACATATCTTTTGAGAGAAACTTGAATGGCTGGGAAGGGTTGTGCATTGCATCATTGGGTTTATGATGTCTATGTTCAATACCATCAATCATCTTGTGATTATGATAGATTATGTATTGACCCGGTTTCTATTTAAGTTGTATGGAGGGCTTCTTTCTTTAGATCCTTTATCCTTACACTTCTTTTTCATTCTTCAACCCCTTTAATGTTTACCAAAGCGTCATCACTGTCACCATGTTGTGATTATTCCGGTGATAACTCTGTTGAAAAATTTGGTTGGTAAACTGAATTTTTGACCAACTTTGGACACAATTATATATATATATATATATATATATAAGTACTAGTTTGTAATTTTGTGTTCTCCTTGTAGAGAGCTTCGCAACGAACTTTTATGTGTCCAAAATAGAGTTGATGTGAATGAGATATCGTGTCTCAAAGTTAGGCATTCCGTACCATGCTTAAAGAGGAATTTATGCTTATTTTCTATCCCACATCGGTGGGATGAGTAAACTTGTGAGGACTCTTGATAGTGTATAAATAGAGGCCCATGATTTCTATAAGCTTTGATACACATCAAATCAATAAGTATTATTGATTTCCAACTTATGGAGTACACATCTGGAAAGGTGATATTCCAAGCAGTTTGTTAAGTCCGGCAGTACAACTTAGTGTTTTGGCTGTTGTACCTTGGGAAATAGACGGCGAATCTGTTTTAAGGGAAGTATGTCAAATCCGTGCCTCAGATCTTTAGTGCTAAGCGTGTCAAACACGTGCCTCGAAGAGTGTTTCCTTGATGGTGATCTATTAAGTCCTTTTACTATGTTATTGTTTTATTTAATAATCTTTTATAGTGTGCGTCTTCTTCTTCTACAACATTCCTTTTGTTTTATTTAATGTCTTTAATTTATAGTTAATTATTTATTGATTATAATATGATTTTATCTTAATAAAAGTGTACATATTTCCCTACAATCTTAAAACAGATTCCGTGTAACATAACTATAAAAACTTTTGATAAATCGGATTAATATTATTAACAGATTTTTATATATAAATTGTTTTCTTTTGAAACGAAGATTGAGTTTCTTTAGAAATCAGTTTTAAGCAAATAGGATTATAATTATAGATTGATGTGGTTATCGTAAGACTTCACAAGAAGTTTTACAACTCCCTAGGCAGTGTATCTAACCTTGTAAGTGGTAGTATAGGCAAGACACGTGGGGTTTGTAATTGAGTACTCTAGTGAAAGGTTTGGAAGGCTGAACATGAATATAACAAAGGACTAAGGGGGTAGATAAAGATATTGTATGTGTTTTTATATTTTTTTAAAATAGAAACAAGTAAAAAAATTTATAGATATGAGAGGTTGGTTGATTTTAACTTAATTAACTAAATACAGCTACATACTAAATCTAAATTACTCTGGTGATAGACTATATGATTAAACTAACGAATTTCACTTAATAATCCCTACTTCTTATTTTTTCTTCACCTAATCCAATGCTTTGTCACACATGTATGGATGATCTTTGTAAGGTTTTCGAATTATGAACGAATTAAACAAAAAACCTGTTCTATGTAATAATTCATAAAGGCAACGTACAAGGTATATGAAAACTATTACAAGTGCCCTTAAGAGTACAATAACAGTATTTAAAACACTCAAGAGGGATCAACCATATTAGTGTTAATGTAGTTATAAGGACTGATACCGATTGGAACCATTCACCACCCACTCTATAACCCTCCACTTCAAATCATAAAAAATAAGTACATTAAAATCATACTTCCAATTAAACAAATCCTACCGATCACCAGCAAACACACGTAAGCAACGTAAAAAAGATCTACACACTAAGTTATCATGCACTCAAAAGTAAATACTCAAGTGATTTAGCCTAAGCATTATAAAAAAAGAAAAGAACAAGAACATCAAACAACACATAGACAAATTAAATGATAAAATATAGGAGATCTCACTTGATTAAAAACATGTAATTAAGGCTGTTACAAGAGGGTTTTAACACCCTAAAAATGGCCTAAATGGTAGCTATAATCGTCTTCTAAAAGTAGGGTTCGGTTCCTAAAAGTTACACACTTAAAACCCTAAAAACGAGTTTGTATATATAAGAAAATGGGCGCTATGGCGTCGCGTTATAATCCTGACGTCGTCGCCCCGCCGAATCGTCTAGGGCTTCTTAAGTCGGTTGGATCCTGACGCCGTCGCAAGAAATCTGGCACTATCCTTTGTAAGCTCTGACGTCGTCATGAAAGATTGTGACGCCGTCTCTACGCACTGTACGCGTATTCTTCAAGAGATTTGGTGTAGAGTCGTAGTCTTGTTTGTTTCTTATCCAAATGAGCCCAAGTCACGTGTATTTTCTCCAAAAGCCATCCAAGTGCTAAAAACACAAAAAGGAACGATTAAGTACATAATTTTGGCATATTTGCGTGATTTAGAGGGTTAAATGACTCTGAAAAAGTATATAAAATAACACCTCATCAAATACCCCTACACTTTGGATTTGCTTGTCCTTAAGCAAATGGGCTTTTCTACCTAGACAACAGTAATATTGGGGCATTTAACCTACTTTTTAAAAGTATTTTATA
>BQNB010172283.1:0-13480 GCA_026074375.1 Tanacetum coccineum
CGTGTTCAACAACAACGATATTCATATGGAACCAAGTAAGATTTAAGCAGTGAAGAATTGGAAAGCTCCAAAGACACCTTAGAGATCTGATCATTTCCGGGATTGGCAGGATACTATCAACGTTTTATCAAGAATTTTTCCAAGATTGCTAAACCTCTCACTACACTGACACATAAGAAGCAAAAGTATGAGTGGGGCGTGGAACAAGAGGATGCTTTTCAGACCTTAAAGGACAATTTGTGTAATGCACTAATATTGTCTTTGCCTGATGGAGCAGAAGATTTTGTAGTCTACTATGATGCGTCAAATCAAGGATTGGGATGTGTGCTCATGCAAAGAGGTAAGGTGATTGCATATGCATCACGTCAATTGAAGATTCATGAGAAGAACTACACCACACACGATTTGGAATTGGGTGCTATGGTTTTTGCTCTTAAGACCTGGAGGCATTACTTGTACAGGACGAAAAGCGTTATCTACACGGATCATAAGATTCTACAGCACATATTTGACCAAAAGGCAGGAGTTAAATATGCGCCAAAGGCGATAGATTGAGTTGTTTAGTGACTACGACTGTGAGATTCACTACCATCCAGGAGAGGCGACTGTAGTGGCTGATGCATTGAGTAGGAAGGAGATAGTAAAACCAAGATGAGTATGAGTAATTTCCATTACTATTTAGTCAATTGTTAAGGACAAGATATTGGCTGCTCAAAGGTGAGGCATCCAAGGAAGAGAAAGCGCCAGCAGAAATGCTGCGTAGCTTAGATCAACAAATGGAAAAAATAAAGGTTTATACTTTGTGGATAGAATATGGGTTCCTTTGATAGGTGATGTAAGGACCATAATTATGGGTGTGTTTGCGCATGCTATGTGATATTTAGTTCATCAGGAGGCGGATAAGATGTTATTATGTTTTACGAGTGATGTATTGGTGGAACGGCGGGTATGAAGAAGGATATAATACATATGTTGGTTAAGTGTTTGACTTGCTCATAGGTGAGGCTTGTTAAATTAGAGACAATCGGGTTTTTTTTTGGGTAAAGGGTTTCCCCGGTAAAATATATTACTCCAAAAAAATGTTTAAGTACAAAGGATGTAGGTGAAATCCTACATCACAGCCCGTTACATAGGCTACAACCAAGCATATTCAATGCAAAAAACCAAAACACCCTACATAAGAGGACAAACCCCTCTTATGACTTCTAAATAATTACTCTACTTCCTACCACTATTATGGAGCTGAAAATCACGAAATGCTTTAATTTGTCCCCGTAAATCCCGAATTTGGTCGGCATAATCGTCATCATACATATCAAAATCCTCCTCCAATTGGTGGCCTCCTCCCATTGATGCCAAATAAGCATCATGCTCTTCCTGAGATGCAAATACCTCATCCTCATCAGAATCACTAACGTTGAGAGGATCCAAATGACCAAATGACGGATTCGGTTTACTAGAAGAGGCCACAGCCTCCATAGTAACGTCCTTGCCATGTTGCTTTTCATGTTCATCAGTGTGATAAGTATTTACAATAACCTTTTCTTCCTGAACAGCTGGCATAACTTCTTCCAGAATAACATTCTCCTCCCTAAGCTTGTCAAAAGAGTTCTTAAGTTCCATAAAATCAAGATCATCATTAATAAAATTCTTAATAGTACTAGGCACATTGGTACTACTTGTCTTGGAACTATTCTCCTTAGGAGGAGAGGGTTTGGTAAAAGCTCGATAGACTAAGGTAGTTTTAGGCTTATTAATACGAAGACCTTTAATATACCGAGGAGTATGCTTCTTAGGCTGTTTGTTCTTCCCTTTTACCTGCGTAAAACCATCTTCCCGATTCTGAACCGAAGTATCCTTCGGTTTCCTAGGGCAGTCCTCATCCAAGTGATCAAATATTTTGCAATTATCACATCTTGGAGGCCTCCATTCGTATTCGATATTAATAGTTTCCAAAGAATGGCCCTCTTCACCTTGAATTAGAACCGCCACAATAATAGACTCCTTAAGAGTCTGATCTGCATTAAGTTCAATAAGACGTGCATAAGAGCACCTCCCCCACGAATTAACACACATATCCGCCGTATGAGCATCTAACATAATAGGCCGGCCTACTTGAGTGGTGATCAAACTCAAACCGACTTCAGAATAAGCAACAACAGGAACATCATGCATTTTGACACAAACCGGCACCATTTTAATATCATCTCTAATCAGCTTCTTTGTTGGATTCCAAATATTAAGCATAATAGGAATCATCCTAATATGCCATGAACCATTAGCAAGAACTTGCTCCATACCTGTCTTTGAAGAGAATTGAAAGAAAAAGAAACCATGATGAAACATGGTTCTTTTAAGTCCAAAACATGCCCACGCATTTTTGACATAATTATCGATAATTTAGAATGCATGTTTCCTTCCAATGAAATACCCATAAAGAGTATTTGGGAATTTATTCGCAATTTCGTCCACAGACTCTTTAGGAAGAGCTATGTGCGCACCTGGTACACCATTCTCATGAACAAGTGATTTGATATTAACCCTTTTATTACTTGTATTCCCCATCATAGCAGCGTATGACACAGGAGTTACATTCGGCACACTCGAACATGAGTTGACATCAATACAAGCAGGCTGCGTACACACACCCCTTTCCACTCTAAACACAACTATCAACAACCCTCTTTTGGTTCACAGAATCCCTTTGAGTTTTTTAACAATCGATTTTAGAGGACTTATTTTTTGATTTGTGTGATCTTTTCGCATTCGTCACATTAGCCAGATTAGAACCCTCAACAGCGACTTTAGTGCCCAATCCAGCAGGTTTAGGATCGCCCCGTATCGCTTTGAGATGTTTTCCATCTTTTCCAATTAACTTCCCATCTATATTCTTGATTTTCTTAGCAAGATCCTGTATTGACGACCCCGACTTCGAGTCAATATCATCTTTCTTAGAACGAGGACCATTAAGAAAACCCTTCTCCATCTCTCCTAAACCCACAACCAAATTAACCAGAACACGAACCAATTAGTATAACAAATCAGACCCTAGGGTTCGAAAACCCTAAACAGCCAATCGATGGTGTAAACAAGATATAGCTACACGAACCAACACCAGCAGACAAAACGAAAAACCAAACCCTTAGAGACCATCGGGTTTGCTTCAACAACCAGAGATACCTGAGTGGAAATGGGACAAAATCACCATGAATTTTATCACTAAGTTGTTGAGGTCAAGGGGTGGATATGATACGATTTGGGTAATAGTTGATAGATTGAGTAAGTCAGCTCATTTCTGACTATACGTGAAGACTATAAGTTGGAGAAGTGGTCAAGACTCTACCTTAATGAAATAGTAGCGAGGCATAGCGTGCCTATGTTGTGATTTGCGATTGTGATGGACGATTTACGTCGCGGTTCAAGCAAACATTAAAGAAAGCCTTAGGAATGCGGTTGGATATGAGTGCGGGATTATCATCCTCAAACGGATGGGCCAAGTAAACGTACCAATCAGACTTTGGAGGATATGTTGAGAGGGTGCATGATTGATTTCGGTGGCAGTTGGGATGCTCCTCTACCCTTAGCTAAGTTTTCCTACAATAATAGTTATCATTCAAGTGTTCGATGTGCTCCATTTGAAGCGTTGTATGAAAGGAAGTGTAGGTCACCTGTTCTTTGGGCAGAAATTGGAGAAAGTCAGTTGATTGGACCAGAATTGGTACAAGAGACAACTGATAAAGTGATATTGATTAAGGAAAGGCTCAAAGCGGTTAGAGAATGCCAAAATAACTATGTTGGCAATAGGCGTAAACAGTTAGGGTGTGAAGTTGGTGATAAAGTGATACTGGAAGTGTGATCTTGGAAAGGTGTAGTGCGTTTAAAAAGAAAGACATGTTAGCACCAAGGTATGTAGGACCATTTTAGATCATTGAAAGGATCGGTCCTATAGCCTATTGATTAAAATTGTCTCAATAATTGAGTAGTGTACTTGATGTGTTTCAAATTTAAAGAAGTATTTGGCGGATGCAAATCTGCATGTGCTTGTTGAAGAAATTAAGGTAGACAAAACTCTTCGTTTTGTTAAAGAACCTGTTGAGATTATCGATCGTGGGGTTAAAAGTTTGAAGCGTAGTAGGATTTCGATAGTTAAAGTCCATTGGAACTCGAAGCGAGGTCATGAGGATTTCATGAAAACTGAGTAGCCACACTTGCTCGTTGAGCAAGCTATCGTTGGAAGTACTAATTAAAGTTGGGTACACAGGGTTACTGGCAGACTTTAGTGCACCCTTAAATGTTCTTAGGTGGTTTGGTTAAAGTTATATATTGAGTAAACCTGAAGTCGAGCCAATTCTTCAAAAACATTGAGCTTGGTAACTACACATAACTTAATTTCAAGACAGTTCTTGTTTGATGAGTTGTAGGGTTGATTTATGGATCAAGTTGTTACACAACTTAGGTTTTTGACGAGTTTCCTCGAGGACGGGAGAGACTCATGTAGTTGGATGTTCTATTCGTTTATAGCTGTTATGCTGCTATTTGTACTCTCGTGTGGGTAAGCAAAATTCTTAACAATAGAAACGATTAAATTTCGAGACGAAATTAGTGACAACCGTGATTTAACGAGGTTAGTTTAACCGTTAGATTTATCTTGTCTAGATTTATGTGTTTTGAATTTCGTGCATAAGTCGAATTGGTGGTTTATGTGGTTTGATATATGTGTTATTGTATGAATTTGTGATAGTGGAAATGAATGGTTTAGTTATTTCATTTCGTATGTGATGGTGATTTCAGGAGTATAGTGATTTTCATTATTTTATCGTCTGTAAAATTTATGAAGAATGAATCGTTAATCTCGGGTTGAGATTATTTAGTATATTGAGGTTTTCTAATTTATTTATGTTATTATAAATAAATATAGTTGGGAAAAATTTATAGTAGTATATGCGTTTTTATTTTAATGTGTCTCTCTCTCTCAGTCTTCGCTCCGCTTCTCCTCCACAGATGCATTAAACTTAGAGTATATATTGGTATTATGGGAATGATGGGTTGTGGTTTTCTAGGTCATTATGATTCATATAATAATAAGAATGATGTAAAGAATCTAACAGCTTCACGGGTCAGTTTTAGTTACTTTTTTCTAAAAATACCCTAATTTCTCACCCTCCAACTCTTCAATTCACTCCTCTCTTACCAAAGAAGTTCTCGGCGCGCGCTCGCTCGCTATCGCGCGCATAAAAAATGCCATTTTGCATTGACATGTTATACATCATGTATTATTAAGAGTAAAAAAGGTGGTTCTGTAAGTTCTGTACAAAAAAGTGGTTTTGTATTGAATATCTCACTATATATATATATATATATGTGTGTGTGTGTGCGCGCGCGCGCGTGCGTGTGTGTGTATGTGTGTGTGTGTGTGCATGTATATATATATATATATATATATATATATATATATATATATATATATTATATTTATATTGACAAAAAATTAATAACAAATCCCCCTCCCATTTGGCCTGCTAGGTACCGACACCCTTCCCTTCACATACACATTACCATTTTACACACACAAAGAAAATATTCTCCCTTCGCTCTCTCTCTTTATAAATTTCGGTAACCCAAACCGCCACCACCATGAAACCACCACCTAAAACTAGTAAGAACACCATAAACATACATCCCATATTCACCTACTTAATCTTGTACCAATTGCACCTAAAAATCCCCATCAACACACCATACATAAATTCGTCTCTAAACTCAAAAACTTGTCCTCTATATCATTAAATCCAAGTAATAAAGGTATTTTCATGGTGCAACAAGACTTGAAGTCTTTAAAAACACCTAAGAACATTGTTAAAAATATTTAAGGGCTTGTATACAAGTTTTTATTTGATTTTGATGCAAGAAAACCACTTGTGGTGAGTAGGAGTTTGGGACATAATCTGTTCCAAAAAGATGGTCGAATTTAAAGAGATCATAACTCCCTCATTACTCATCTCCAAGTGAGGTTCTTTCTCCAGGAATCAAGGGTTTTGAGTTATCTTTAAATCCCAGTGGTCTTAAAGGAATTAACTGGAGCTTTGGCGCGCGCGCCCAAATATAGTTACACGTCAAGGTACAAAACTATCATATTTGGTCGAGTTTTATAGCCCGACTTTGCATGTCCATAACTCACTTATTTTATGGTGAAATCCATTGATTCCACCTCTGATAGTTAGTTTTTTGTTTTATCTTTAGAACCCCGGTGGTCTCATTGGGTGAATCAAAGATTTGGATGGATCTCCAAACAGCCGTCACAAGATAAAGTATGCACAAATTTCTTTACTCGTCTTTGCATGCTCATACCTCATTCATAACTTCATGTTAAGCTTTGAATTCCATTTTGGGAATATTTTTATGTGTTAACTTGAGTATTCAAGAAGCCTAGAACCTAACACAATGTTCTTAACCCTCTGATCGATGACATGCATAGACAGGTCCATTAGTTTCCAAAATTGAAACTGATGATGCCCTTTTGTCTAGTCTTTTTGCATAGGTTAAAGGTCTCTAAAATTTCTATAAAAATTCTTGAATACATCAAAGATACTATATCTTATGGTGTATGAAGGGTTTGGTCAGTAAAAATTTTATTCTTGGTGAAATGGTCACCCATAGTGACCATAAAATCAGGATAGGTTTAGGAATTTTAGACTTTATGATTTTATGTGATTTTGAAATTCATTTGGTTTATATGTGACTTGTTTTCCCTAGACCAAGCCATTCTGATACTCAAGTGAAGGAATTCGTATTCCAAGTCCTTGTGATCTTGAGGTTTGACGGTAGACAAATAGGGTACGTGAACGTTTTGGTGAAAGTACGCATTTTTGGTAAAAGTGTTGTGTTTTGACGAGTCTAAACGGGTGACCTAACTAGTTGCCATTTTTGTATCCGAGCATATCATGGAGTTACTAATAAGTATTTTACTTTCCTTGGATCGCGGTTTAGAAGGTATACGTTCGAGAGGTTTGGTAGGGGTCGTGGTAGTGTTCTTGTTGTGTCATTTTTGCATACACGCTCTTTTCTCGAAAAGGTGAGTTTCACAGTCCCTTTTTAAGTGTTTTCGCGTTTTGGGGTGAAAATCATGAATTGACCTTAAAACTGAATTGGTTGTGGATTAACGAATTATAAAAATTTTGAATGTTGGGATTTTACTAAACTTCGGCTTTGATTTCTTTTGCAATATGGTATGTATGATGTGTTATACGCTTAAGTAGTTATCTAAAGCCATGAACTAATTATTAACCCCTCCCTAGGCCGAGACGAGCCGTAGATATTTATGGATAGTGCTATTTAGGGAAAGGCCAATTCCCTTGCTCCTTCGGATTATCGGACGCTTGGGGGTACATATTATTTAGCTTACTCGTGTTTGAAGCGCAGAATATGAGTGGAATGTAGTGGTCAAGGTGTTATTTGGATTAAGTAGTGGCTACCAACATTAACGGTAAAACATACTAACGGACCATTTTTACAAGCTTGTATAACCAATGGATTTATATTACTATAATTAGAAATGAACTGATATATTTAAAACCTGTGTACTCACCAACTATTTCATAGTTGACCCATTTTAATCATACTTTTTAGGTAATCATCAGTAGGTGGAAGTTTAGGAAAGCATATGCATAGGTGCTTTCATTTAAATCATGATTTATGATGTGTTCTAAAAACAATTGTCTTATTTTAGGAAACTTAGGTTTAAACAATTTGTGTCGTTATCTTGAAACTTGTATCTGGACAAATGTTGTAATTTGGATGTTTCTTTAAATTAAAGACTTGAGTTGTTGCACTTCGTTTTTCCGCTTTAGCGGGGTGTGACACAATATTTCTATCATTTCTTATAAATCATTGACCAAATAGCTAAATTTCACTATTTCCATTTTCGTATTTTGATAATGGCCTCATATTTTATTAAAAATATATCACACATAAAACAGTCCAAAGAAATCAAAGTGTCCACATATAATAAGATACCATCATAAGTTTACACGAATAGAAATAAAACACAAAGAAAGGCAATTGATCATATACAATAAGCTACAGTTTACACACCATTGCAAAACACCAGACCATCAAACAAAGAAACAAAAGCCTAATAAGCAACTTCAAAACATCAAACCAACAAACAAAGAAACAAAAGCTTACTAAGTAGATTAAAACAAACATGGACACGACACATATAATGCATCAACAAACTAAAAGCCACAACAAATAAAGCCTCAAACATCTAAACCAAATCAAAAACCAACAATTTGCATCAAATAACCCATCAAACAATCAAAAAAACTACATAGTTACAACTTTCAAACCACATACCAAATTTCACTTTTTATGATCCCTAATCACAAACAAAACACCAAGCGATCAAAGCACATTACAATATTACACCGTCACTACCTCAAAACTGCACCGACATTGATGAAACATAAAGAAAATGGCTTTATACATACCTGAAAGCTAAAACTACCCCAAAAGAAGGCGTCAATGGGATGCTGAAAATTGCATGGAACGATGAAAAACCCACACCAAACCTTCTATGGGCAATATATACTCCTCTACTAATCACATGGATAGTGGAAAACATGTGTTAAAGATGCAACTAAACCTAATCACTTGGATAAATGGAATACATGTGTCACAAATGCAAGTAACCCTCAAGCAAAGTGGCACCTTAATGGAGAAGCCACTAAGGGGCTAAACACTTTTGACTTAATGGCCCATTTGGTAACAGTTTCCTTCCCAAACAGAATTTCTTGTTGTTTCTTTTTTGCTTATTAGAAAAGGGAATCCTTATTGTGGAAGAGTGTAAAAACCTAACCCATTCCTATCCAGGACACCTTTGAGGTCAAATATGCCCTTCAATATTTTTCTTTTATTTTCACTCATCATCAAACGTCACCCTTTCAATCCTCCTCACCACCAGTCACCCTTCCAATCCTCCAGCACCACAGTCACCCCTTGTTCATGCTGACCCATTCCCACCGATGCTGCTCACTCCGATACTCCCTTCAACGACGCCAGTTTTTCATTTCTTCCTATTCCTCGCTTGCTCACTTCAATATCATTTCCTCAATCATTTCGCTTCTTTTTATTGCACTAAAAGCTTCAACAATTGTTAATGGTGGAAACATGAGGCGAAGAAGATAGTACATATTGTCATGATTTTTTTTTCAATATTTAAAAGTTTTTAAGTTATCAAATCAGAAACTAGATTGGATCCGTGATTCAATTCATTGACTGATTAATATATATTTTTCATGGTGTTTACATACCCACAGTATAAGTTTAATGTCAGTTTGGCTTTCCTTAATGGGTTATGTGTTTATGGTAAAATTATTCGAAATTATTTTTTGTTGGTGTTTTGAAAGTTTAAATGAGATGGAAGAAGAGCAATTTTGGAGATATATATGATTTTGATAAAATTGATTGATGATGATGGTGAATGGTGATATACAGTTGCACATCAGGACTGCAAAAGAGGGTAGAATAGTCATTCAAGTTATTAATGCAAGCTATTAATCAAGGAAAAAGAAACAACTTTGGTCCACATGAGACTATCGACATATTATGTAAACAGGAAAAAAAAAAGAAACATGGCCTAAGCCCAAGTGATCAGTGTCGGCTCAAGCCGCAGGTCTTCAGTGCTTCCAAGCTGATCCTCTCCCTCAGACTGATCTTTGACTCAACGGCTTCTCAGCAGTGTCGGCTCCTTAACAACTTAAATAGATGTTGTATAATATAATTCGAATTCTATGTAGTATGATATCCGAATGATGAAATATTTTTCTTGTAATTTTCAGATGGCTATCTAAATCCGAGGTCGATGCTTATAATAAAAATAAGACAAACAAATTATTTAATCATTATGTAGCTAATAACGACGTCCGCTGTGAAGCGCGACAGCCTTGCTCGTTGTAATCAAATTTTGATAGAAACCATGTGTCATCACCGATATGCATAAATACTGGACTAGTCATCTTCAATGAATTTAGCTAATTTAGAAATCCATGTGTCAAGTATTTTAAATGTTAATAGAAACAAAAACAAACAACAAATCCAAATTAAACGAGTAGTTTATGATAGACATGAAAGTTATATTAAACCAGTTAATTTAATCATTGGAGTTACCAATCATCTTTATGAATAGCTTTTTTAATTCCAAAAGATAATAATTTTCTCAAGTTGGCACACATGACTCCAAATTGTCTGCGGTGGAGAGTTGACAGGTCAAATTAAATGAGTTGCCTTGTTTTGATCAAACCCATTATTTCCATGATCTAAATCCTAAACAAACAAACCAACCAACTTTCCCAAATTTGAAAAACTAAACTCCAATTTTCATCCATGTTCTTGATCAACCCCTATCTACTGTTTGTCATCATCATAAGAACAATAGCTGTTTATGCGGACGACAATGGTTTTAATTTTATTTTCAACGACTCACAGCTGGACGGTGTACGAGAAATCCAACCTGATGGTCAAATACTTCACTCTAACGACACCCTTATGTCTGGAGTTGGGCATACGTTTTACTCTCGTCCATTTAAATTCAAAAACTCCAACACAAGTGATGCTTTCTCGTTTTCGAGCTCTTTCGTCTTTGGAATCATACCTGAAGACCCACGTTACACGTTTCATGGTATGACGTTTGCTATTGCACCTTCAAAAGCTGTCATAGAAGCATCAACTTCACAACATCTTGGTTTATTTAACAGAAGTACAGATGGAAATGCTTCCAATCATATAGTTGCACTTGAGCTCGATACGTTTAAGAATCTAGAACTTGGTGATATGGATGGAAACCATGTTGGTCTCGATATAAATAGTGTCGTATCAGAGTTTGCTACAACTGTTGGTTATTATGATGATCAAACTGGGGCTTTTAAGACGCTAATTCTTTCGAGTTCGCAACTCATAAGAGCATGGATTGAGTACGATGGTGTTAAGAAACATTTAATTGTTACGTTAGTACCCGTACATATGAAAAAACCTCGTAGACCACTTGCTTCGATACAAACAGATCTATCACCATATTTGTTAGATAATATGTTTGTTGGGTTTACTTCTGCAACTGGTGTTCTTCTACAAACGTTTTATGTTGTCGCTTGGAGCTTTAAAATGAACGGTGAGGCTGAAGAAATTGATATATCGAACCTCCCATCTTTACCGGTAAAGGAAAGGCCAAAGAATAATAAATATATGTTTGTAGCAATTGGGTCATCCATAGGTGGAGTAGTTGTGCTTTCATTAGTTTCTATATTTGGAATTGTTATGTATAGAAGACACAAACGTAAGTACGCGGAAGTACTTGAAGGGTGGGAGGTTCAGTACGGACCTCATAGGTTCGCCTATAAGGATCTTTACACAGCAACAAAAGGGTTTAAAGAAAGCGAGCTACTCGGGAAAGGTGGTTTTGGTCAGGTTTATAAAGGGACTCTACCAGAGTTAGGAGCTCAAGTTGCGGTTAAGAAGATATGGCATGAATCCGGTCAAGGAATGAAGGAATTCGTGGCAGAAATCGCTACAATTGGACGGCTGCGCCATCCGAATTTGGTAAGGCTTCTTGGGTATTGTCGACGAAAAGGGGAATTGTTTCTTGTTTATGATTATATGCCTAACTTGAGTTTAGACAGCTTGCTTTTTAATTCGGAAACAATTTTAACATGGCCACAAAGGGTTAAGATCATTATAGATGTGGCTGAAGCGTTGGCTTATTTGCACGAAGAATGGATGGAGGTTATTATCCATAGAGACATTAAAGCGAGTAATGTGTTACTTGACGCCGACTTAAATGCAAAATTAGGGGATTTTGGGCTAGCGAGGTTTAGTGACAATGGCACGGAAGCGCAAACCACGCATCTAGCTGGAACTTTGGGATATATTGCACCTGAATTAGCTAGAAAAGGAAAAGCTACTACGGCCACCGATATATTCGCTTTTGGGGCGTTTTGTTTGGAGGTTGCTTGTGGGAGGCGGCCAGTGCAGTTGCAAGGGCGGAATGAAGCAGTAATTTTGGTGGATTGGGTGTTGGATTGTTGGTTTAAGGAGGAGTTATTGACCGCGGTTGATCAGAAACTAAATAAGGAGTACAATAGTGAGGAAATGGAGTTGGTTATGAAGATTGGATTGCTTTGTTCTCATAGTGTGCCTGCAGTTAGGCCAAGAATGTCACAAGTTGTCAAGTTTCTCAAGGGTACAGATTCGTTGCCAGTGGATTTCGATAGTGTTCTGGAAATAAGAGAAGATTACTCTGGTCGACTAGGAGATGGGTCATCGAGTGCTTATTTTTCACAAATACAGTACGATACAGCTTCCGCGCCTATCACAGAATCATTCATTTCGTCCGGTCGTTGATTGGGTCAATGGTTCTAGTTTTTCACTAAATTTTTTCTTTCTTTCTTATGTTTTAGCAAAATGACACTTTTAGCCTTAGTTAACTGTAATTAAAATATATTTAAAGTTAAAGTTAGTAAATTTTTCTATCTATTTTTACTAATGGACAATTAATTAAGACATTCAAAAAAAACATGAACTATTAATTTAGGATAGAAAAAAATTTATTTATTTATTTTAATCATGATTTTTAACCATTATATAGGCATGGCCATTTCACCAAAGGCTTTTGTAGTCTAATGGTGGTTTAAAAATGTCTTTCGGCTACATGTTTGTGAAATTAGATCTCGTTTAAGATAGGGGTGGCAATTCGAGTCGGGTTCAGGTTGGCGGGTTCGGGTTGACAGGTTGGCGGGTCAGAAAACCCCAACCCAAACCTGACTCATTTAAATAATCGGGTCAGCTATGTCAACCCTAACCTGTTTACACATAACCCGAACCTGACCTATTTAACCCGTATATATATTTGGGTTGGTGGGTTATATAGGTTGCACGGGTTGAATAGGTTAAACAAGTTTCGGGTTAACCCATTTAACCCGTTTTATATACAAAAGTTGGCACATTACCCGTACAACCCATTTAACACATATAATAAAATATAAATAATTTTTAATTTTAGAAAAAAAAATTTAAACGGGTTGACGGGTCGATACGCTTAATTTATTCTCAAAACGAACCTAACCTGTTTAATAAACGGGTCAGATGGGTCGACCCAATCCCGACCCGAAATCTATTAGACTCAACCAAAACCTGTTAATTTTCGTGTCGGTTTCAGGTTGGGTTTCGTGTCGGGTCAGAAATTGCCACCCTAGTTTAAGACATGAGATGAATTTATGATATATATAACTTGTGACATAGTTATTGGTTTTTTTTAAACATGATATGATTACTCGTGTCAGCTTGTGTCATTAAGGCTTATAATATGGTTTTATCGTTTTAGATTACTAGGCGAGTACTCGCGCATAGCGGCGGAAATTTCTAGCGGTCGATAATTAACGATATGCGATATTGTGGTAAGTATTTTGTGTAACGTTCAAAATAGAACGTG
>BQNB010172286.1:0-13480 GCA_026074375.1 Tanacetum coccineum
TTTCTTAATCCCCTTGGATGAACACTTAGCTACTTTTCGAGGTAATTAGTCTAGGGGGTTGAAATTTTTGGTTTTCTATACGTGTATTTATGATATTGTGTGAGGACACGGCAATAGCGTAGTATGAGGAATTTTGATATGTGTTTAATCACATATTAATTTTCTTTATTAAAACGAGCTTAAATGACCAAAAATGCATGAAAAATACAATGTATATGTGTGTTTTGTTAATTGTATTGTGCAAGTAACGGATATATCAAAAATGGACAAAAATGAAGCCAAAAAGGACAAAACCGAGCACAAGATTGGAAGAGCGTGCGAAAACAAAGCTAAGGACGTTTTTCATCTTTGATGAGCCAGCCCGTACCCGTTTAATGGGCCAAGTCAGCCCATTACTTGAAATATATAAACTATGCCTAATATAAATACCAAGTCTAAATTCTTAAATCCATTCCAAAACGGCCCAAGTTATAAACCAAGCCCAAATCCAAAACTTGTCCAAGTCAACCTTATTAATAACTTGGTCAAAATCATTGTTTATCATCTTCCCTCCCATTTTTTTACACTTCAACCATTAACATAGGGTAAAATCCACCACTCCACACGCTCGATTCCTTCTAGAAAACCAACATGGCAAGGTATGACATCAATCACTGACACCTTGGCAATCCCAAGGTGTCCTATTGGCTAATAAGACGTGGAGGCAATCTAAGGGCTGAAAACAATGGATGGAAGTTGGTTATGAATCAAGGGCTAAGATTGGGTGCTTGAAAACGCTCCTCTTCTTCTGGATCCTTCTCTCGCTCACAATAAATAGAGGCTCAATCACTCAGAGGAGGGAGATAGTTTTTTAGTAGTTTTTTAGTGTTTAGCTTAAATTTTAGCCTATTGTATTTGCTTATTGTATTTTTAGTTTTAAAAGCTTGTAACTCTTTTATCATTAATAAAATTTCAGTTTTCCTTTTAATTATGCTTTGAATTTATGTTTTTACTATTATGCAAATTCATTTAAAATGTGTTTAGATACTACCTAATAAGCTCAATAAGCTCTCACTACTTTAAATAGCTAATACTTATTCAATTAAGCTTGCTTATAGCTTAACTGAATAAGGCTTATCACTTAAATCACCTCAAAATCAGTTTAAGCTTAAAAGTGGATGATAAGCCAGAAATGGATGGGCTTATGGGACTGTACCAGCTTATGAAAATAAGCTGGAGCTTATAGATTAGCTCTTAGAGCAATTATAGTCCTTGTTTTGAGCAAAGGACAATGGTATGTTCACTTTTATTCATTTTAGCTTAATTTCCTTTATAGCTTATTAAACTGATTAATTTGTGCTTATTAGTGTTTAAATATGCTTAATTTGTCTTATGTTAGCTTATTATGTCTTAAATTTCTAGTTTACATCATTAGAATTAGTTTAACTTGAGTTTTATATCAAACTGCTTAGTTAGAAGTCATTAACTGCCTATTAGTTTAGCTTAGAATTTAGTGCTTATTGATATAAGATTTATGCTTATTAGTCTTTAATAATGTTAGTTATTAATCTGTTTTAGCAATTCAATGCTTATTAAGGTCTGAATTAGCTTAAAAGTGGATTTTCTAGATTTAAAGGGGTGTTTGGGATAAGCAATTTTGGTATAAGAAAGTGTGTGCAACTTGTTTGTAGATATTCAAATGGATTTCATAAGCTCAAAATAGGTTTAAATGCTAGTTTTCATAAGCTAGGAATAAGATTTGGTAGGTTTTATAGTTTAGTCTTTTCAAAACTCAAGTCTGTTTGTCTATTCGTTTTTCAAACTGTCAATTTGATGAACTTTTTCAAAAGTCTATTAGAGTTGTAGTTTTTATGCTTAAAACCAGTTTCAATTGCATTATTATACATCTGTTTTAAGTTACTAAACTTAGTAATAGCCTTTTAAATGTTTTGTGAAGAACAATCAAGTTAACATACATAGAAAGAGGAAGAGAGTTGTTTTAGAGAGAGAGTGGTTGGATGAACATTTTAAAGAGAGAAAGAACATAAAAGAGAACTTGTATTATGAGTGTGAACAATGAACAACCAACCACCTTTCTAAGGCATGGACAGGTGTATAAATACTTACATAGTGATGTAGGCTTGGACTTTCATGGGTTTGTCCATGGGCTTTAGCTAACAAGCCTAGTAAGTTTCCAAAAATTAACTTAACGAGCTAGCTACAATTATCTATGGAAGTGACCGACACTTTCATGTTCCTAACAATCTCCCCTAAGGGAGGTCACTCCATTTTATAAAAACTTAAACCTAGCATACTATGCTTTATCTTTAGTCTTGAGCTCGTACTCTTTAACTTCTATCATTAACTTGTGATTTGATGTAGTAATCATTGACTTTAGGCTTGTGCTTGTTCCTTTATCTTGACTTGAATGTGAAAATGTGATCTTGAACACCTTGAGATCATCAACCAAGTATAATCTCGTTTCGCCGTCTTGTAAACTTTGCCATCTTGTGAATCTTGTGACTTTTGGACTGACATGCTCATACTGTTCTTGATGTTTGAAATCGAGTGTAACAATCTTTCTTGATATTCTTTAACTTTAACACTTCGTCACTTCGAGAAAGACGTTCGGTATCAGAGTGACGGAAACTTCTTTGAAATTATTTGTCTTTAATACTTCGTCACTTTAAGAAAGATGTACGACTTCAGAGTAGCAGAAGTCTTGAAACATGCACTTGAGCTTTCATGGTATCTTTATAAATGTAGGTCGAGTATGAGCATGCGGCTATGAATCTTGTGAGTCAGCTGGAACCGGGTACCTCCAAGACCATCTTTATATATTCCTGAAATAAAACAGTTAGCAATAAAGCAGGGATACGAATATGGCTTTGTCATTCGCTCGTGTTTGGTTCGAGTAACCATCAAATCCGTGAGGATCGACCTGTGATCAGATAGATTCAATTTAAGAAGAATCTTCTTGACAGGATCTCCAGCTGTAGTATTAAATCTTTCTAACATATATGTATTAGATTCATCGTACTCAGCATGTTCTCATTATCGGAACGTCTCAAAGCAGACAGCACGATAAGAGTGAACCAGTGAGTTACTGTCTCACTGATTAAATAAAAGATTGATTTGAAAATCAATCGACGTATCACTTGCTAAAGTGGTTTTATGACACATCAAGAGTTTTAAGCAATTCAAAATTCATTAATCGTCGATCCATAACTTGGAAAAAGTTTGATTCATAAAGAATCGCACAAGTCACCTACCATGAGCTTGTTTGATGTTGGCTCAAGCAGGATTTTCATCTTCACTGTGAGTACTTAAGCATCACTCGGATGTTCTGGCAAAATCACAAGGATAATGCGTAGGACTCTTAATGTATATCTTGTAATTCACATTGTGTGACTTAGCAAGCATAATTTGACAAGTGTCCTAATGAGATTTATAGATGATCTCTTTTGGCTCTAGACTCAATAGTGCACTTTATTTTTAGTGATCAGAGGCTGGAGCAGACTGCCACCTTTTCAATATTAACTAACTCGGAGTGAGAAAGTTGATAAAAATGCATGTAATCTTTATAAGAAATGAAATAAGAGTCTGTTGAGAGGCCTTGAGTGCCTAGGGAGGGTTGAGCATAGCGTTACTAGGTCTATGACTGTCTTTAATGTCAGAAAACAACTTAGTGTTTCTGACAGATTATGTATTGACCCGGTTTCTGCCTAAGTGTATGAAGGGCTTCTTTCTTTTCACCCTTTATCCTTACATTTCTTTTTCATTCTTTAACCCCTTTAATGCTTACCGAGACTTCATAACTAACACCTTGTTGGGTTTATTCCAGTGTTAGCTCCATCTCAGTCGGCATTATTCCTGATTCTCACTTTTTCTCCTTTTGTATCATACCTAAGGACTTCTACACTATCTAGTGGATATCCCTGGGTAGATCCCTCCAGTTCTGGCTGGATCATGGGATTTGAATACCTATGCCTAACCACCTTATAACTCCATAAATTTAAGTACATGGTCAATCAATGTGTTTGATATAAATATCAAAAGATTTACACTTTGAGAGTTTTTCATCATCACTAAAAGCTCCCCCTTAACATGTGCATCATGATCGTAGTACATGCTAAGTGTGGAGTGCATTGAGTCCATTTTATATGATCACATTTCAATATAAATTAGATTCACTTTAATCACATTTTCTCCCCTTATCCAAAATGTATAACACGTCGACCATGTGAACTGGGTATCAAAGTTAAGGGCTTGCGCAGATCATGTGGATATTGCTGGCCTTTCGGGTTGTTCCAGTCAAGCTGATCAGTAGTTTCCTTGTAGACTTCTTCAAGAAAATATTCAAATTCCACCAGACTCTTGCACGATCCTTTCATCAGCTTGAATGTTAGACCAGCTAATAATTCAGGAGTCAGAGTATCCACTTTGAGCCGATTCATCATGAATGCTGAGAAGTCTAGAGGAGTATCCGTCAGCTCATTAAACAAGTCACGAGTATCTTCTTTCTGAGCCAGATTGCTAATCCAAGGTTGAATTGGTCCATGAGCAGCAGGCGAAGTCTTGTTCCAATCACGATCGGGAGTTGGAGGTTTTGTTGGTTTATGAAACCAATCATGATGCTGAGTGGTCTCATCAACAGGTTGATCTTCAGAAAATCTTGTATCGAACTCCTGACGTGCGAGTTCTTCCAAGTCTTTGTCAACGTGTATTGGTTCCTCTACATGAGCAGACTTGCCAGTAGACGTATGCTGAGATTTGGACCCTTCTTTAGACTTGCCCAATGACTTGGAAGTCTTCTCCTTTGGTGCACTAGTTGATTCAGGTTCTTTTCCAGCTCTTCTTCTCTTGGACCCCCGGTTTGATCCAGCGGAGGGTTCATCGTCTTCATCCTGATCATCTTGAATTCTTTTAATCGTGACGGTATCTCCATATGTGTCAAGTATGAGTTTGTCACTTTCATAAGCATCAACTAATGCTTTGTAGAGAGTCTTTTGATGATCGGATCGGTGGATTGATTTGTTAGTCTCTATTTTATCTATGAAAATTTTCTTCAGTTCCAGTTTAGAAAGGTTAGCTGCTACAGCATGAGATGTCTTGGCTTTATTGGATGAACGAGTCAGTATTTCAGCTTCAAGTGTTCATTTATAGTCTTCTCAATTCATGGAAGAATCTTAGTGACTTGCTCCTTAACTTGGGCTTTGACTTGCTCTTTGATGATTTTCTTGATGTTGTCATCAAGTTTATTGATGAAATCTGAATTTTTAGCTTGAGCTTTATCTCTGAGTCTGTCTGACTGTAATTGAACAACTGTTTTGACGGCTTTATTCATCTTGTTTTCAAGGTACGTATCAACAATGCCAGGAATTGAAGAAACAACTGCAGCAAATTGGTTTGCCTAATTGAATTCTGAGAAGTCGTCTTCCAAAGCTTTTACTCTATCTTCAAACTTGAATACGGAATCAAAGGTTGGAAGATTTTGTAGGGAGGTACTTGGAACAATTGTTGGTGTGGAAACAGGTGTTTGTTGCAGAGGTTGGATGAGAGAAACGGGTGGTGAAGGAATTGTTGTTTCAGAAGAAGGAGGTATTTCAACAGTCGTAGAGACGGGAACATCTACCAGAGAAGTTGACTCAGTTTTCAGATTAAATATAGAGTCAATACCTGTATCTAGACTGGGGTTGAGCATGTTAGAAACGAAGCCAGATGACACAGAAGAACTCTATTGTTGACCTTCAGGATTGACCAAAGTTACGATCACATGAGTGTCTTCTATTACTTGAGTAGTTTGAACGATAGTGCATGGAGCATCTGTCATTTCAGCATCTCTTCCCTCCAGATTGACATTCACGTCCTTGTATAATTCATTCGCTTCGTCCTCTTCATTTGTCTTTTCTTCATCCAGTTCTTCTCCCTCAACATTCGCACCTTGATTTTCATCATCATATACTTCATCGTCAGACCACTCGTCTTCTTTATCTTCATCATCTTGTCTTTCTTCTTGATCATGAGTGGAGAACTTAGGATGAACAAAGCCATCACCATCGTTGTCTGAATCAGTCTGCTCATTATCATCATATTGACCTTCATCATCTTGTCCATCATATTCCTGAACATTATCATCTTGACCATCATCATCTTGATTATCAGCATCGTCATCAACATCATCATTGTCATCATCATCATCATTGTCTTCATCATCATCATTGTCATCATCATCATCTTCCTCGTCACTGGACTTCCAAGAGATTTGCTCATCATCAGATTCATATGTTGGTACATCGGGAACCCCTAGTTTACCACAAGTTCCTTCATCTGCACTTGAGCCACTAGCGTGAGAGCTGTGCATTTGTATTAGACTTCTTTTTGTGGCCAGCTTCATTTGTTCAGCTTCTGTTAAAGCAACCTCAGACAGCACTGTTAGACCTTTAGCTTTAGACGTCTTTGCAGGTTGTTTCTTCTTGGCAGGTTTAGCCGCCTTTGCTGAAGTCTTGAGTCTTTTGCCTTTAGCAGTTGGAGGAGTCTTTGTCTTGTCAGATCCAGCTTGCTTCTTCTTGACACTTGCTTTTGTTTTAGGAGGTTCAGCTCCTGAAGCAATGGCATAGTACTCTTTGTAGGATTCAGAATCTTTGATGGCTTCATTTGTCAATTCATCAGGAAAAATGGCACCATATAGCTGTGTGTCCTCATGCCTAGAGACAACCTTTATCGTGGTGAACATTGGGTCATCCCTGGCAAAGTGCTAATTTACCCTGTTTCTTCTTGGAATTGATAAATCCTTAGTCATGAAGAAGTTGGTGAAGCGAGGGTAGTACATCTCATTACTCCTCTTGACATTCTTGTTCTCTAATTGATAAACAAAGTCCTCCCACAGAAGGTAGGCATAGTCTACATTCTTCTTATGGTACATGCCCCAAAGGATTTAAGCTTGAGATAGTCGAAGACTGTTATATCCGGTACTTTTACCACTCAGACATTTGTTGATAACCGCAGCAATTGATCTACATGGTTGATGCAGCTTGTTGACATTGACATCGGTTATCACCTTTATCTCTCCACTGTAACCAAGATCTTTGAGAAACGTAAAAATTTCTTCTTCAAAGGGTGGTTCCTCGAAATGCTGATTAGGATTTGTAGGGCATATTTTGTAGAAAAAAAAAAAAAACATTCTCTGAAGTACCCCACCTCTATAACGTTCTTATCTGCCTAACTACTTCATCTACTCCTCTTCCTTCATTATACATCCACTCGTACTTCTTCTACTCTACCTTTTCTAACTTAGATTCTCGTTATAACCTTTACCTCTACTCTTACTCGTACCTCTCTCTACCATCATCTACTGTACTCTTCTTACTCTACTCTACAACTTCCCTTATCACTTGGCCTCTACATTCTTCGTTACTTACTTCATCTCTCTAACTACTTACTAGCGACCTAACTTCTTACTCTTACTCATTCAATGTGCTGCATGCATCAAAGTCAACAATATGTTTCTTATTGTTCATCTTGAAACGAATTAAGTGGTGATGAACTGTAGCAGTGGCCCTGGATTCTTGCATGTAGATTTCTAGAACATCAGCTGTGATCTGGAATGCCTTGTAAAAAAGAGTGAGTTTCAAAACATTCATAACAACCACTAAAGAGTTGGGGTCTTTGGACTTGGAGGTCTGAGCTTAGTTGAAGATTACTTTTTCCAATCGTGAGTTTGTTGGTAGGAGCGACTAAAGCGTCATCTAATGCAATTTGTTAAGCTCTTGTGATGTCCATGGTTCTGCTTAAGAAAGAGTCAATACAGTTTTTATAAAACCAAGTTTATATATAACTATATAGACCTTTTATGTGAGCACTTTATGATGTGAAAATTTTCCTTAAGTATTACGACCTCGAAGACTTTTAGCACTTGTAAAGATCTATTCCTCTGAATGGCAACTTAGATAGACTTTGTTAGTATAGATTCACCCATTGAACAATGATCCGGAGGCTTGGTAAAATGGAAAAGAAAAGTATCCATATTATTATTAGCAGAAAAAAAGAGAAAAAGAGAAGAATAGAAAAAAGAAGAAGAAGGAGGTGTTTGTGTATTGTGTGGTTTAATAGATAAAAAGAACTCACACACTCACGTCACACTGTTACAATGTAACTCCTACCACCTTTCCATGGAAGTAGGAGGTAGTATTTATAGTCCCGATATCGTCTAGCTAAACTAACCCGACCGACTATAAATATAAATGTAATTCCGGATTAGTCCCACCATATTTTTTAGGGCTAACAATCTTCCCCCAATATGCGACCTATGAACGTACTGAATTACTTACAATGTTCCTATCAGGTACAAATACAACAGAAATAAAGTCTTCCAAAGCACTTCCAAAGCTGAAGTTGTCTTGTAGTTGCTCTGGTCTTGAACTTTGATTCCCCCCAGCTTGGATCTTCATGCTTTACTGTACAGAACCATTAAAGCATGAACTGGAGAACTCTCCCAATCCATGCAGCATGTCTTGAAAACTCTTCTTCATATAAGACTCCTTTTTGGCAAGTTTCTTGAATTAGCTTACCCCCCCAAACCAACATCCCTATCTTAAGCAGATTCTGAAACAATATTACTTAACAATCTTCACTTGTCATCAAAGTGCACCAAGGCGGAATTTTGTAAAGTCAAACCACACCAACAGACCACTGCTTCTTTCATCCAGGGCTTGGTGAATATTCGTTCAGGGTGCAGCGAGAAGCAGCAACAATTCTCTCATGTAGCAGAATAACGTTCATAACCATACATAAGTAAAGTAGTCTATTACACTAATTCCCCCTGGAAGTTGACATGGTAACATCAAAGTCAACTAAGTACCCCCGGATGACACAATTGTTCCCCCATGATGGTTAGTGCGAACTCTAGGAATGCATCATTGTCGTGTACGCCCATATACTTGAGAAGTTCTTATCATAGGCACAAATCTTGAATACAAAAGATCATTTCCCTCTTGACTTCAAAACCATAGAGGAGATGGAAGCAAGAATCAAGAACACTTGGTATAATCAAGGTCTTGTGAATGAAATTCATCAAGAACTGTGAAGATTTGCTTAACCTGGAAGGCTCTTTTCTTGAAATACACAAAAATACCCAGAAAGTGCGATTACATCTCAACCTTTATACTCTCTGGCTAACTTACCAACCTCTTATTCTGTAGGCTATTGTATGGATCACATGTGAATAAACAAAACGCCGTTATAACAAACTTGAAACTGAAGTAAAATCCCCAAATTGTTACTTAATCTTGCACGATTGTTGATTAAGAAACGGTGCAGAAGAAAATCCTCTAAGTACCTTATACTCCATCATAAAGTAAAAGAAGTACAACACCTCTTGAAATATCCACATCGACATCTGCGTGTGACACTATTACTACAACGTAACTCCTTAAGTGATAGTTTGTCCAGAGTCTCAACCAACCACCCTTACCGCTGGAAACTAGATAATCCAAAAGTCCTAATCATACGGTTGTATAACGTTCAATCAAGTCATCCAATCGATAGAAAATAGAAAGCAAAGTCCACGATATGAAATAAGTAGAGAACGCCCTTTGTGAAATCCAACTTCAATTGCAAATAAGGGGATACAAATCCACTTCGTAATCACCATTCATCTTAATCCAAATCTCTAGCCATTTTGTCATTTCATGTGAATGCTTTTCAGATCGTTTTTGGGATTAAGTGTTTTGTTTGTGTGGTGTGAGTTATGGTTGATTGTGTTTTATGAGTCTTGATTCTTAGTGTAGTCGTTTGTAGCAATTCACGTTCACGGATTTTTACAACACTCATATTAAAACCCGATAAATGAATTAACGGGATTTTACAAAATCAATAGAAAAAACCGTGAATGAATTGATTCGGACTCAGCGGCCAATGATTTAATTGTCTAAAAACAGATAATTTTCTGGGCTAGGTTAAAATCAATTAGGTTTAACTAGGCTCACCAAACTGAAACGGGCCTCAAAATACAGATGGGCCCGTGAGCTTAGAACAAAAACAAGTGTAACACAAATTCCAAAAAACAGAAAATGTCAATAAATCATAGTAAACGAGCTTTTTGGGCTAAAAATCCTTAACTAGCTAAGGGGGTTACAAACAGCGTGATCCGCTCGTTTGCTTCCTCTTCGATTGAGAGGTCCGGCCTAAACGGGACTTACGGATCAAAAGTTATGGCCATTTTACTGAAACCCTTTTCTTCACACAAGATTTCTATTCAAAACGCAATGAATAAAAAAATTGGGCAGAGTAACGTTTAGTCAAAACGCAGTCGTGGGTCTCAAAACGCAACCTGTTAGTCAAAACGCAGTGAACCAAAAACGCAAACCAATGTCAAAACGCAATGAGTCAAAACGCAGTGATCAAACAGCAACCATCTCAAAACGCAATAGTTCAAAACCGCAACCAGTCTCAAAACGCAATGACTCAAACCGCAGTGAGTCAAAAAGCAACTAGTCTCAAAACGCAATGAGTCAAAAAGCCGGAAGTCAAAACGCAATGGATCAAAACGCAATGAGTCAAAAGCACAAAAGAAGTCAAAACGCAACAAGAAGAAATCAAACGTAACACTAGAATTTTTCTTCCATTTGCAAAACGCAATTGACGAAATATATCTACATTTTTTTCCACCAAATAATCGCCTTATAATCACCCTTTTTGACGCTTTTAAACTGATCTTCTCTTGCACAATCAGCTTCATATTCCTATCTTCTACTAACAGAAACATTCACACATCTAAGCACAAAATTCAGGTTTTGATTTTTTTCTATTTACTTCTTTGACCACCGAATTTTGATCTCTTGTTTGAACCACAATAATCCAGTAATTAAACAACACTGGATTCCCCCTAGGCCTGGTGCCAATATGTTATATAGATTTCACCCTTTGAACAATGACCGGAGGCTTGTACAATGAAAAGAAAAGTTCCATATTTTTTTAGAGAGAAAAAGAGAGAAAAGAGAAGAGATAGAAAAAAGAAGAAGGAGTGTTTGTGTATGTGTGTGGTTTAATAGAGAAAAAGGAACCACACACACACTCACACTTTACAATGTGAACTCCTACCCCCTCAACTGGCAGTAGGAGGGAGTATTTATGTAGTCCGCAACTCGACTAGCTAAACTAACCCAACCCGACTATAAATGATAAATGTAATTCCGGATTAGTCACCATATTTTAGGGCTAACAGACTTATATGCTTAAGGAATTAAGGCAACTTCTTTAACAATTTAGGAATCGTAGTCTTTCTAACTAGTAGAGAATTTAGATATCCTAAGTCGTATTTTAGGTATCCTTGATTTTACCTTGCTTTAAGCCTATTTTAACTCATTAATATAGGATAAATAACCAATTTTAATTTTAACCTGCTAAGTTAAGTTTTTAATTTGCCTTCAAAATATAAATCTGATCTTAATGTTGGTCTAAAACTATTAGGATCTTCTTATAAGATTTCACTAGATCAGTTTCCTAAAAACATTCTCACTAGATCAGTTCTTAAAACATTTACTAGATCGGGTCCTTAATGAGAGCAGGCTAGATCAGGTGCTTAAACAAATCTACTAGATCGGGTCCTTGATGAAAAAACCTAGATCGGGTCCTTAAGAACAATGACTAGATCGGGTCCTAACAAAATGAATACGATCGTCTTAAATTCAACTACTAAGTCGGGCCCTTAAGAGGTTACTAGTACCGGTCCCCTTTAGGAGAAAACCTTTGTTGAACTAGATGTTCTTAAGGTTTTGATTAGTTATCGGTTCTAAAATGGACTTGAACTAGAGTCAGTACTTAAAGGAATTACACTAGTCATTTCCTACAAGAACAAGACTAGATCGTTTCTTAAAGAACTTGACTATTCGGTCTTCAGTCTAGTTCGTTCCTATTTTAGATCGGCATCTCTTCTTGTCGGTATTTTCTCAAAAAATTCACAAACACGATTTTTTTGCAAACGAGTTAATTATTTATATCATTTTTAACTGTTTAGCAACATTTATAAGCACTTTTAATCATGGAATCACTACACTAGCAACAACAAAAAGGCATACACGATCAAACCGAGCAAGAACACAAACAATTCTTCAAGATTATACACGTTAAGATATTTGAATACATTTAAGAGATCATAAACTTCATTCCCAATACTTTACCCACTAACAATAAACATCCTAATCAAAAGCCTCAAATAGATGAACACAAAATCAACCATAAATCATCCATATGTTAATGTTATACAAAACTAAATTAAACAAGTGATTATCACACTTAAACAAACAAAATCCCTCAATCAATTAAAGTTTTTACATAGTTTTGATTTTGAGGAACCCTAAATCAATTTTTGGGGTTTTCAACTTCAAATCAGTGTTAAATCTTAATTCCTTTGAGATGTGAGTTGTTTAAGATGTGATGAACACTTTTCTTTTATTCCTTAATGCACAAAATCAACTAGATATGAAAGATTGGAGATGATGATCGAGTGTTGACGAGGGAGGGAAAAAATAAAGTTTATGTGTGTGTTTGTGTGTGCAGGGGACGGGGTGGGGTGGGTGGCGTTATTAACAAAAATTCAATTTTAACACATTTGGCCTCTCAAGTTGCATAACCTTTTTACTTTTCAATTATAAGTTTTATAAGGCACATAAAGTTTAACATATGGCACACTTAGTCCCTAATGTTTTTAACTAACATACCTAAAAACTTGAATTCACACAATTACTCCCTAAAGGTATAAACACATAACATGTAAGGCACGCATAAGCTAAACTTAAAGAATGTTATTCTGTTATTGTTTAAAACCTTTTTTCCTTTTAAGCACATTATTATTAGGAAGAAGATGTTTGACATTTTCCCCCTCAAACAATGTCCCATTTTTTATTTAAAGAGCTGTAGTCGTTGTTTGAGAAGTCGAATGTCTTTGAAAAGCATTTTTTGATGACTTAATATTTATTTTTTGAGAAACAAACACCATGAAATAAGATTTCTCTTATTTTAACACATAAGCGCACTGACACGTACACTTATTGAAATATAAAAAGCTCGGGTTGTGTTGCAAAGTAAACACAAGCCTTTGCATGGTCATTAAGTAGACCATGCCCGAGAATAAATTCCCGTTGAGAGGTCAAGTTTTCTTTTTGAAATACTTGCCTTTAAGATGATGACCGGGTTGCTATCTGAATAATAACAAGCCATTTTTGGCATGTTTTAAAAATATTTGGAACTTCTGCTCGAACTTCATTTATAGCCTCGTATCATTATTGAATGACATTTCTAAGAACGTAAATGTTATTAATTTTCAGAAGACATGCCATTATTACATTTTTTATATTTTTCTGATTTTTTTTAATTCTTTTCTTTGGTTTTAAAGATTTTATATTTTTTATATTTTGTTTTTATAAAAGGTTTTTGAAAATGAAAGATCTTTTTGGTTTTTCTGGTTTTGAATATGATACACATGATATCAGAATAGGTACCA
>BQNB010172287.1:0-13479 GCA_026074375.1 Tanacetum coccineum
AACGGTCCAAATTGGTCGAAATCGACCGAAAATGGTCGAAATCGGTCAAAAACTGTCGAAATCGGTCGAAAACGGAGGAAATCGGTCGAAAACGGTCGAAATCTATCGAAATCGTTCGAAAACAGTCGAAATCTGTCGAAATCGGCCGAAAGCGATCAAAATCAGTCGAAATCGGTTGAAAACAGTCAAAACCGATTGAAATCGGCGAAATCGGTCGAAAACGGTCAAAATCGGTCGAAAATGGTGGTGATTGTGGCTTACCAAAGGCGGTAGTGGTGGAGGTCGCGAGCTGGAAAATCATGTTGGAGAAGAAGATAACTTAATGGTGACCTGGTAACCTCCTAATTGTATTCATTTGCAACCAAAAAAAAGTTGGGTGCATTAAATTGAGAAAAAAAAAAGTTTAGTACATTAAATTGAAATTGAGTATAAGTTTAGTACACTTTTATGCAATTTGCCATATTGATATGCTCCAGACGTGTGTAACATTTTATAAATAAATGTTGAAGTTTACTATTTACGACTTTTTTATATAACAAACTTTATTATTAAATATGAAATAAATAGGTAGCCATTTTTTTAATAAAAAATATTGATATGGTTCAGACAAGTGGACGGTATTATAAAAAAATATTAAATTTTAGTATATGTTTTTAGAAAAAAAAAAGACAAAAAAAACACACCCTTAACTAAACATGATAATGTTAAAAATACCCTTAGGTTTGTTTTTAAAAAATCAACGAAATCACAAATTGAATACAATGTTAAATTATTCTACTATCAATTATCTTCGAAAAACAAATAAAAATAGCCCCGGCGCAACGAGCGGGCAAAATTCTCTCTCGTTAGAAACAAAAGTTGGAATTGGATTCCTATAACTACTATAAAAATTAAGGAAACCAATTTCTTAAAAACTGGATTAAAAGATTTTGGACATAAGTATTGCTAGCAAGCAGTGATACAAAATGAAGATACGTATCACCATTCTCCACCAAGAGATCGTGTCTATTGCTTGTCTTTATCAATAGATACAGATTAATTATCGAGTGATCATATCACCTCTAGAAAATGCAACCTTTGGCCATATATAACGAAATGAAATAGCATGACGTACCTTATCCCAAACTTATATACTTTCATCATGGATATTCTTCTTTTGCCAGAAAACTATACTCTCATCGTTGGAGGTTTAGCCATAATTTTAATCTACTGCCTCTCAATCATTTATAAAAACACTCCAAATGCACCAAAAGCAGGTGGTGCATGGCCTATAATAGGCCACTTTAACCTTTTTAATGGCTCATCTGGTCTTCCTCATGTAGCCTTGGCATCCATGGCTGACCGATACGGACCCATCTTCACCGTGCAGCTAGGTATACGTAGAATCTTGGTGGTGAGTAATTCGGAGATTGTTAAGGAGATCTTCACTATCCATGATACAAGTGTTTCCGATCGTCCCAAATACCTTGCTGCAAAGATCTTGGGACAAAACTATGCTTCTTTTGCATTCACTCCCTACGGCCCATATTGGCGTGGAATGCGTAAAATCATCTCATCAGAATTATTGTCTAGTAATCGGCTAGATAAGCATAAGGATATCCGTATGTTTGAACTAGAAAATGCAATTAATAACATACACCAACTTTGGAGCAAGAAGAGAGATGGGGAAGGGAAAGTTTTGGTGGACATGAAGAAATGGTTTTGGGAATTAAATATGAACATAGTGCTTAGAACAGTTGTCGGAAAACGTTACACTGGAGCTCTTGATGGTGAAAATGAGGAGGAGATGAAGAAGCGTCGTAATATAATGAGAGAATGGTTCCAATACTTAGGACGGTTTGTAGTGGGAGATGCTCTTCCTTTTTTAGGGTGGTTTGATTTGGGTGGATATGAGAAGACCATGAAAAGAATTGCCTCCGAGCTCGACTCCATGACAGGCAAGTGGTTGGATGAGCATCGACAAAAGAGGGATTCTAGCGAGACTACAGCGGTAAAAGATTTCATGGATGTGATGATATCGGAAGTAAAAGATGATGGGTCAACGGGCTATGATGCAGATACGATCATTAAAGCCACCTGCATGGTGAGTAATTTTGGAATTGTAAATTTGGCTTGACATTTATTAACAAATCAATTACAATATATAATCTGTGAAAGATTATTCTAGATACAAAACATAAATGGGTTAAGCCTATTAAGTAATAATAAGGTCATGAGTTTAAATAAATATCATCTAACACTCTTCCACAGTTTGAGCGGGAGATGACCGAACACTCAAACTGAAACGAAACTCTTCAAAAAGCGCAGACGGTAAACCCTTGGTGAAAATGCCAGCATACTGGTAGCGAGATGGTACATGCAGAACACGAACACGAACCTAACCACGAGCAACCATATCACGAACAAAGTGTATATCAATCTCAATATGTTTGGTCCGCTGATGCAATCATATATATATATATATATCACTGACATTGTCACAATAGACAAGAGTGGCAGGTAATAATGGTGTATGAAGCTCTCTGAGAAAATTCCGAAGCCAGACAGTTTCGGCAACAACATTAGCAACACCTCTGTACTCAGCTTCAGCACTCGATCTAGAGAGAGTATGTTGCCGTTTGACTGACCATGAGAGTAGATTATCTCCAAAAAAACACAATAACCAGATGTAGACCGCCTGGTAGTAGGGCAACCAGCCTAATCAGCATCGGTATATGCAACAAGAGAACCTGTAATAGATGCATAAAGTTGGAGCCCAAAGTCCAATGTGCCATGAACATATCGCAGAACTCTCTTCTCTTAAGAGCTGCTAAATGAGGCTCTCGAGGATCATGCATATGAAGGCAGATATCTGAACGAGTAAATGTAAGGTACTGCAAACCATCTGCAAAACTGCGATATAGAGTAGGATCAGAAATAGGATTCCCGTCAGAACCAAGTTTGGATTCCGTGTCAACCGGCGTCCGAGTTAGATTATAATTAGCCATATGAGCCTTGTCCAAAAGCTCCAAAACATATTTCTTTTGAGATAGAAACATGCTTGTAGAGTCACGTGTAACAGAAATCCTCAAGAAGTAATTAAGCGCCCCCAAATCAGTCATATCAAACTCCTTATGAAGAGAAGAGTTAATACGTTTGGGCATATAAGTTGCACATCACATCCAGCTTAAAAATAAAAACTAATCTTTAGCCATGTAATTTTGTCAGCACAACAACCATTTATCTATATGATCATAGATGTAATCAGGACATGCATGCTATATTATTGATAATATGTATTTATGCAAGTTACATACTAACTTGTGTATACATGTTGCAGACTCTTATTGTCAATATCGCGGATACAACCACTGTCATGCTAACATGGATGCTTTCGTTGCTATTGAACAATCGCCATGTTCTCATAAAGGCTCAAGAAGAACTAGAGACACATGTGGGTAATGATAGACAAATAAACGATTCAGATATAAAAGATCTTGTGTACCTCCAAGCTGTAGTAAAAGAAACATTGCGACTATACCCAGCTGCATTCCTAGGAGGTCCAAGAGCCTTTTCAAAAGATTGCACAATAGCCGGCTATCATGTCCCAAAAGGCACATGGCTATTAATCAACATGTGGAAGCTCCACCGTGATCCAAACATGTGGTCTGACTCATTTGAATTCAGACCGGAGAGGTTTCTAACTTCAAACCATAAGGATATAGATATTAAGGGCACAAATTTTGAGTTGATCCCTTTTGGCGTGGGCAGAAGGGCTTGTCCTGGGATGGGTTTGGGGCTTCAGATGTTACACATTGTTCTAGCCACTTTGCTGCAGAACTTTGAGATGTCAACTCCCAACGGAGCAGAAGTTGATATGACCGAGAGTGCCGGAATCACAAACGCCAAAGCAACTCCGCTTGAAGTTCTAGTCGCACCTCACTTCCTGAGGCAATAGATGTGCGAACATGTGTACATACTCATTAATTTAGTCTTAAAAGTATCTCCCTACCATTATGTTTGACATTATAGAGTTTTGTATTATGCTACAATTATTTCTAAGACTATTACGTGGGTTCAAGACTTCAATATGCAACAAAAATTGCATTTTTAAATATGGTTCTATCTTTAAAAAGGTATAAACTACTCTATGCTTTTATATACAAGAATAGGGTGTGTTTCTCTATTTCACAATGAAATACCTATTTGACCGGTGAACTCTCATTAGGTTTATCTTTATTAACAACCGTTATTTATTGATTACAAACATAACATAAATTTAATCGCAATAGATTTCTGAGGAGTATGTCTGATCACAAAACCTAGTCGATCAGCACCAAATCCAGATCAATAACTAGCCAAATTAGAAAAACCCATTAAGGCTAGTCGGCAATCTAAATCAATTTTGTTCTTGAGTGAAATTAATAATTCATATATTATTGTTCATATATTAAATCTTTATCAGAGTACAGACTAAGAAAGGGACTGCATTAAAGCTTGGTGTAACGGTTATCCAATCATCACCTTTACATTATCACCACATCGGCTTTCAACCCACTACCTCACTATCTATACTACATATAGTGGAGGAAGACACTTCTCTCCGTTAAATTCTTTCAAACTTGAAAATTACAACATACAAACATCTATATATAGTGTATAATTTTTTAATGCACTAACACTTTATAAACTTGAAAATTGAAACATACAAAAAAGAAACATCTTATCTTATATTATAAAAGACTCAGTCCCATCATTTATTGGGAATCTTAATGTTTTGAAGCCCTTTATGAAAACTTATTGGCCTCTACGTTTAGTTCCACGGAATATCAACTGTTCTTGCTGTTTTAGGTATACAAACCATCATCCAATTACAATCCAAAGGAATACAAAGGATCATGGAGTTACAAAACCATAAAATCTAACATCTATAATGAGATGTGCACAACTTTACCTCCCCACACCTCCTAACTGATGTTTAAGCCTTGCATAACTGAAAGCAAGCACAATATGGCGACTGAGGCTGTAATAAACAACACAGAACTTTTCTTGGACGAACTCTATGTGGGTGTCAGTGGGACGATTGTCGTCATGGTTTGTAGAATGTGGGATGTGAACGTTGTTACTGGATGTTACTTGAGCACTGATTTCGTTGTGTCTGATGTGAAGGTAGGCCATGAATATTAGTTTTTCCTTAAATGTTGACAAAATATCAGATTGGGCTCAAATGCTGACAAAAGCTTCTTGCAAAGTAATATCATGCACTGCACTGTAAGGGTAGCATAGCGCACAATTTTGTCCGGTTAAAAGAAGGGGGCATATACTCAGTCAAGAACTTTGTTGTCCAGCCTAATAAGGATGAGTTTGGCATTATAGAAAATGATACCTTTATGCTTGAATTTGAAGGTGCAACAACCGTAAGAAAAGCCTTTGTCAAATATGACGGTTTTGTCAAATACCCTTTCCAGCAGGTGGACGTTGATAATCTTGATACGAACAATAAATACTTGATTGGTAAACTCGTATGCCTTCTATGTATACGATATTTTGTGCCACGTTTCACAGCAAAGTTAGGCTCATATGTAAATAAATAACATGCAGATGTTGCGGGTTACGTGACTAATGTAGGAAGGACCACTCAGCTAGAGAACAGGCTCCCGGACCCTTGATTTCTACCTCGCTAACTAGAGATTATTATCACTGTCTTTAGTTATTACACTTACGCCTTATAGTTGATCTGTGAATAAATAAGTAATTCAAGCATTAAAGTGAAGCTGAACGTGTGGGAAATAAATTGACAAACTTTGGCCACAAGCCTTAAACAAGTTGAATTTGTTAATGCTACTGGGATTTTAAACGCATGTTAAACCACATTGCCATCCCTAGATAGTGTTGTGACCGTACCCCCGCCTTTTGGTCCCCTTTTCATTCCCATCAAACACGGGAAAAATTGTGAAATTACAAACAATTAGCAGGCAGCTTACACTTTCTGATAGTTTTGATATTTGTGAACCAGGGGCCAATCAGTTAGGGTGACCCTATGGGGAGGCCTGGGTGATGTGTTGATAGAAAAGAGAACAAGGCATGTTGGCTTGTACCTGATCGTTTTAACTACAGTGACTGCAAAGCATTACAACAGTAAGAGCCCGTAAACCCTAAAGTTTATTCACATTTAAAAGCATATGCAGGTTGGTTCAAAAATGTTTTTTACCTTACAGATAGACTTTATCTATCAAGCAGCTCATCGACGCTGATCCTCGATGATGATGAAATCCTTGCAGTGAAAGAATTGAAGTTGGAAAATAGGTAATCAACCCTAAATTGTTTGTGAGCATCTTTAAATAATTACAACATTCCAATAATTACCCTGCTTCCGGATGTCAGTGGTGTGGAGTTGAATAAGGAGTCTTTGTCGGCTAAGCCAAAGGACGGGACACTGGAGAACCTGCTAATGTGGGTCCGCAACAGGAAAAACAATGTATGACTCTTACTTTTCAATATGCCATTGTTGTAACTTTGTTCCATTCCATTGCATTTACAAAGCCATTATCTTTCCAGTCTTCAACCATCAATTGTAAAGTGAGATAAAACAATGTCATGACTAAAAAGGGCTGGAAATACCCGTCGTGTGGTGGAGATAAGTGCAAGAAAGGTATCACCCGAAAGGATGAGAAATTCTGTTGCGATTCATGTAACAAGCCAGTTGAGTACCCAGTTTTAAGGTAATGTTGTGCTTTTTGTATACACCACGTAAATTAAAATGACAAGCATTGTATCGTTTACCTTGCGTGTGCAACGTTCCGTTTGCAGGTTCAGGCTTGAACTTGAAGTTTCTAACGAGATTGCAGAGGTTGTGGTTGTGATGTTTGATGAAACTGCAACAAACCTGGTGAAATGCTCGACAAACTCAATATTGGAAGCCGAAGACGAGGTACATTTATAACTTTTGGTACAATTTCAGAAATACTTTTTCACTAACCTTCGTGTACAGTCTACAGAAGAGAACTTGGACTTGCCCCGCGCCATATCAAATGTCATTGGCACCACTCTCATCTTAGAGTTGAAATCCCACGCATATTACGAGCATGAAACCTTCGAGAGCTTCACATACTGGAAGATTAATCCGACTGAAACAGTGGAGGAAAGTGCGGGTTCTAGCACGCTTGATACAGTTGCCGACACTCGGGCCCCTTTGCTGAAGAGATTAGCGAGGCACCCATCCGTTTCTATTCCAGCAAACCCTTCTAAGGAAAAGAAACATAAAAGGTCAACAAACAATTACGCCATTCACTTCCACTTACAATAAAAAAAACATGTTTATATCCAAAGACTTCTCCTGAAATCACTAACATGTTGGGAATGATGACATTATTTTAGGTTGGATCTTAAAGATTCAGACACGGAGGTAACATGTGTTGCGGATGAGCAAGCAAAAGATGGCAATGCTGGTTGTCCTTCTGATAAGAAAAAAAAGAAAAGGTCAGCTCACACTCCACACTTCCCCACTGGCTTAATATTGATTCAAATATTAACAAGTGATTTTTGCTATATGGTTTTAAATACATTGTGGATGACTCTGTCTCCTACTAGGAGGCCCAGGTTCTTAAACCTACGAGCACCAACCATGGTCGCGGGCAGGATCAGATCAGCGTTTCACGAAAAAGTAGTTAGGAAAATAAAAATAAATAGGGTGCCAATTGTTGATAGGTTCCTATGGTTTTATGCCTTAGACATCACAAGACTCATGCTTTGGTTTTACGATGTTAGTGCCATTAATGTGATGTTGAATAGGTGGACATCCATTCATCAATGTCGAATTCTCAATTGATCTTATGTGAAAGTGAAGTTTATTTCTATCTATGTCGGAATATAGATATTGGACTACTTGACTCAACTGTAACATGATATAAAATATATTATGCATCGCACGTTTAGAAATTGCAAATACAAACACCATACGGCTACAATTTGGTAAAAGTAAAACCTTTATTACAAGAATTATGAAATTAAAACAATAAGATCTGCCTAAACGTTGAAAAAGGTTGTTTTATTTGTAAAAACTAAAAACTATCAAAGTTACATATGAGAATGCCATATAGGCAAAGACAATGCTACATTGACTACGATAGCAAAAATAACGGCTGCTGCGGTAAAATGAAATGTGCCTACTAAGGTCATAAGAATTTCAGATTTGGTCAAAATTACTTTAAAGTTTGGCAAGATTATATGAAAAAGGCCACGCGCAAAAACATAATGGGGACAAGAATAATGTGACAAAAATGCCACTAAACATGTGGTATCATACTGTATAACTTTATAATATAGAATTTTGACATTCACACCTAAAGAACTGAAGTGGTACCTCTCTGTTGTTATTATTATAGTTATGCTCCATTTGGTGATCGATGCCTTCAATCTAATCCATTATCAAAGTTGCAGATGATCATGCAAAATGAGTAAAGAAAATGCTTCATTAGATGCAATAACAACAAAAATAGGTGGTAAGGTAAACTAAAATGTGGCTAATCAGGTGGCTAAAAGTTAAAATTTATGCGTGATAGTTTTACATCTGGGCAGGTTTATAGGAAAAAGGCCGAACTTGAAAACCGAATGGTAACAAGAACATTGTGATGAAAAAACAGATTAATATGTACTATAATATTGCATAACTTTAACATAAAGAAGGTTGACATTGAGCTTCAAAAAACTGAAGTCGTACCTTTCCGTGTATCGTTACAGTTATGGTCCATAGGCTGCTCAGTGGCATCATTCAAATGCATCCTTATTAAACGTCGCCAAGAACCATATTTGAACTCAACATTCCTATTCTGTCAAGAGTGCATACTAACTGATGAACTTTTGCTGAACTTTTCATTTATTACCGCATTAAATGTGGTAGTTCAACCATGAAATTCCAAGAGGCTGCCTATTGAATATCTTCAATCTATATCTTTTGACATCCTAAACTCAGCTTTGTTGCCGGATATACAATAAAATTGAATCACATTCTCTAACCAAGTATGAATAATGGTATGCTTGGATTGAATGAATTTTCATACCTTTTTTTGAATTATCTGACTATAATCGTGTCTCTCTTTGTGTTACAGCTTCACGGAACGATCCTACCGAAAATCAGTCCCTCTCCAACATACTCCATGCTCCTGTAATCATTCATTCAAATATAACTATTAGTCGAGATGGGAAAGTGCAGAGTTACTATGGTCTGACACTAACAAAAATATTTATGCTAGGCTCAGGTAAAAACACACGTCCATACTTTTGTTCCATGAAGAAATAATCCGTGTATGATAAAAAGTCAGAGTTACTACACCTCTGCTAAAAAGTCAACTTGTTGGCTTAGGAACATCGTCAGTCCCAAACAAGACCTTAAAAAAAAAAGCAACAACTTCTACTTCCCTACCCCTTTACCCATTCTGAAAGGACAAATGGTAGCGAAACTGAATATCTTTTAAAAAATATTATAGATTCAGTTGAGTTTTTATTCAATAGACTGAATATTTTGCACATCCATGGTTAATTCAGAACCAGTTCAGATGCGTGGATCTAAAAAACCCCCAAACGAGCAGCGTTCACCTCTGCAGGTAATCTTGCATATTATTAAAATTCCTTGCTCAATTGCACTTTATCGCTGAGTTTTGTCTGATTAAATAAATTAGATTATTAGGAAAAAGTATGTTACATGGTTAGCAGATTGCTTGCTCAACATAACTTAAAGTAATATTGTGATCGAATGTTAGGGAAACCATAAATGCTCTTAACAAATAGCTGGACCGGCTAAACTACCTGATCAACGTATAGGCCAGCACCCGCTCCCTGACTTCCTTTACTTCAAAAGCTTCCATGGACACCTGTTATTTATCAAAAACAGTACATTATCCACTTTTTGTAGCCAAAAATTCCAAAAATTAAATGTCCGAATATTCCAAACATACCAGTTTAGCAGCAATGTTTGTGTTCCTACTATCTGAAAGCATAGCAACAGTCGTATCCCTGCAAAACAAACCAAAAACTTTAATTTTATAACTTATAAAATTGTATAAAATAACTAACTTAGTTAAACTTTAGAGCCTTTAGATTTCCATTGATGATAATGTTATTTACACGCGCTACTACTTTTTATGCAAGGTGTGGCTGTTTCTTACCATAACCTTGGTCCTTCATCATACCAATGTCGTAACTATCATGCAAACATGTGGTATGAAGAGAGAACTAATAAGGCGAAAAGGTATGTAAATCCAACATTCTCCATTTGCTGCCGAGATGGTAAAGTGCTACTTTAAAAATTCAATGAAACACCTCCACCATTAAACAAGTTGCTTGACTATAATGATCCTGCAACGTCAAGGTTTAGAGACCAAATTAGAGTCTACAACATGATGTTTTGCTTCACATCTTTTGGAGCCAAAATAGATCATTCAATTAACGCTGACGGGGGACTATATACATTTCGAATAAATGGCCAAAACTAACATAGAATTAGGTCTCTACTTCTTGCGGAAGGCACTCAGCCAAGGTATATTATATCACGTAACCACTTCACTTCCATAACCTTACACGAATCAAAGAAGAAATAAAGAGAGGAGATGATAAAGAATTGTAGTAAGAGAAACAAGAGACAGAAGTGGACATGTATGTGTTTGTTTACAAATGACAACCAACCCCTCTCCTCCATGTGTGGAGAGAGTGTCCTATAGGTCTTACAACCATATTGGACGCCTATGGGCTTTCTACGGGCCAGGCTCGAGTTTTGGTTGGGCTTAAGCCCGTAACTTATACAAGATTAGATTATTAAACGAGCCCAATACCCTTTACTAGCCTATTACAATATGTAGGAAACTAGAAGGGGGGTTGAATAGTTTACCGGTTAATTTGACCGTTTTAAAACTTTGCTTATAAAATGCTTTGATTCGAGTTGTATGTCAATCAATCAACAATATGAATCACAACTAAACTATCTAATGTAATGAACTAAGTAAACAATAACAATATAGAGAGATAGAGAAAGAAACGATCAAACCAAGACACCAAGATTTATAGTGGTTCGGCTACGAAGCACCTCTTCGTTCCTACTCCACTCCCCGAGTACTCCACTCGAGATTTCACTATGTCAACAAGCTCTCTTTAGGCGGAGAAAACCGTTTACACGTCGTTTACTTTCTTTTCCGACACTAAGCTAGATGTCGAGTCCTAATCTTAGCTAGAACCAATCTAAGACTTCACTAAGTCTTTACACACTCACAAGATATATACTCTTGGATTGACACACAATCCAAATCACAAATACACAATTTACACAATTGGATCTACACACAATCCAATTTACACAACAACACAAAGTTAATATAATAAAGACTTGTGATCTTGAGGAGGAAGAAGGAGATCACTTAATAACAATTCGTATGTAGAAGAATACGATTATTCTTCTCTTGCACTTGATTAGAAAAAGAAGTGAGGAAGAAATAATTAATCACTTGAAACAAGATCATGTTAGTGATTAAGATATGTGTTTTAGAAAGAAAAAAAGAAAAGAGAAAAGTAGATCTGAGAAAATTCATGGCAAGAGGTTCTGTTTTTCAGGTGGGGTAGCCAGTATTTATAGGAGACAAAAAGAGCCGTTGTGCTGGCGGCGGTCCCGGCAGTCCTAAATATATTAGGGGGCCGCCAGGCCTATAAGGGGGTCGCCGTAGACTACGCTCCTCTTTTTGTGGGGAATGTGTTATCTGTTTTAGAACCTTCTATTTTGGGGAAAAAAATTTGATTTCAAATTTATTATTTTAATAATAAATTTCTTTTATAAATAAATATTTTGTTTTTATATTTTTATAAAAACACTTTTGTAGAAATGTAAGGTTTAAGAAAAATATTTTCTTAATCACTAATCATGTTTAATGATTTGTTTATCCATACATTAAGTGATTAATCTTAGAAATAGAATTTTACGGTTAGTAATTTATAAACGTTTATTTTTATCGTAAACGTTTTTACATTTTGTTATTATCAAAACATCAAGAGGACTTAAAATATAAATAACGTTTTTAAACATTATTTGTATTAACAATCTCCCCCTTTTTGATGATGACAAAATATAAACTCATTTAGTATAAAGTTAGAGGTTTATAAATTACTAATGAGTTTAATTCCATTTCTCCCCTTTTTTGTCGAATCCAAAAAGGTTGATCGTCGAATTGTGGTAGAGAGAAAGAAATTAACGATTAAAGACTCCCCCTTAATGTATACTCCCCCTCGTTCGGGGCACCAAGAGATTGATCTTACGATAACTTGTTTGCTACAAAACAAGGTTAGAAGTACAAGTGCAAGCCAACATAGCATGACAAATATCTCAATATTATAATCCACACTTTTGGAAACTCATAAATAAAGTTCATTCAAATTCTAAGAAGAGCATATATAGTCATATAGGACAATATATGAATATACATCATAAGATAATCATAATCTAACATAGCATAATTAGAGCATCCAATAAAATTAAACAAGTAGATGATTCTTGACTTCATAATATGTGATACCCCAAAGGTAGTGAACATTTATTTGAGTAAATTAATCATTTGGGAGTGATTAATTGAAGAGTAAGAATGATGGAGATGGTGAATCATTGTGGTGATGGACTTGAGATTGAGGTATAAGACGGGTGACAAGGAATTGAATGAAATTAATTTCATTTCTTAATGAGTGGAAGTGGTTGGTTGTGTACCTACAACAATGACAAAAACTAGCATGACACCCTACTTGAGCATTAGTAGAAGGTGGAACCAATAGGTGTGGTGAAGAGGGTGGTGTAGGAGTTTGAGAATCGATGAGTGTGGAGATGGTGTGGAGTTGATTAATAATTCGATCTCTTTGTGGGTAGTTCATAGGTGGTGAGATAGAGTGAGGAGTGTTAGTTAGAGGTGGTGGTGGTGAGTCATTATGACAAGTAGGTGATGATTTTGGAAGAGGTGTCTTACGTTTCCATAGTTGACGAACCGATATTTTTGGTTTTCTCGAAAAGTTTGGGTGATGATTTGAGCAAGACATTTGGGTGAAAGAAGAAGAGAGTATGAGGAAGATGGTGATGATGAAGAAGATTGATGGTTTAAATAATGAAAAAGGTAAAAGAAAATGGCAAAGCATGGTGTTAGAGATGAAGATTGAAGAAATTGCGTGTTCAAAGAGGGAAGTTCCAACAAGAGTCTAGGACTATGGTGGTCAAAGATGCAGAAAAAGAGAAACATTCGAAAATTTTTGTTCCCTCCTGTGGACGGTCCCATATCGTAGGGTGGTCCCGGAATGATAAGGGGGCCGCCTGATGAATTATGGGGCCGTTTTCTGGAGAGAGCAAATTTTTTTTCCTAGTTTTCTCCCTCAGAAGTATCACATCTCATACTAGTAAAAAACCAAGTAATTCTAAAGTAACAATGCATCAATCATTAATCTTAAGCATGCAATTTTAATAAGTCTTAATAAAATTCACATAAG
>BQNB010172288.1:0-13479 GCA_026074375.1 Tanacetum coccineum
AATCAATCTTCGAACCTATTCAAATCAATATCCAATATCAAGCGAGGTTTCAATTTCTCAAATCATTGGGAAAACGACCCTGGAAATCATACTTTCCGGTAAACATCCGTATATTATATATTATATATATATATATTTTAAAGAGTGAATTTTCCTTAGGGAATTTTCTTAATTGCTCTTGTTGAAATATTATATATTAGTATATATTACCTAGCGTATCAAATTTTTGGCGCCGCTGCCGGGGATTTGAGTTAACGAATCTCTCGTTTTGTGTTTGTTGATAAGATTTGAAGATCCTTTCGTCCCCGAAAGTTTCATTTTTGTTAAAATTTTCAAAAATCCAAAAAAATCATAAAACATAAAAAGTAAAAAAAAAAATTCTTTTCTTTCTAATATAGCTATCATATAAAAAATAAAAAAAAATTCAAAAAATTGTCCTTTGAAAAAGAAATTAAATAAATAAAGTTGGTAAAAGAACACCAACAAATAATATCTTCAATTGAGATATTATCATCAATAAGTTCCGGTGAACTTGAAAAGTTCCCAAATCGAACCAAAGATTTTAACACTTACCATTTGTGTCTCTACAAAGTACGGCTCACCTTAAAAAGAAATTTTTAAGAGTTACCGTGAAGTAGTTGATTAATTGGGTTGTAAGTCTCTTATCGTGTAACAGTAGAAAATTAAAGTTGACTAAAATTAAAAATCCTGGCCAGAAAAATAGTAGTAGGAAATGTTTTCTTTAAATTCATCGAAGTTATCCTTTTTTAAGTTTCTCTTTTTAATTGCAGCCGCCGTAGTCAGCATCGCAACTCGTACCTGTAACCGTCGTCAACAACAACAAACCCTTCCGGTTGTTGTTGAACCTTGCATTTTACAAGAGCCAATTCCCGGACCAACCATAGTCGCGATGGCGGATCGAACTATGGAGGAATTACTTCCAGTGCACCCTCCGAGGGTACGGTGAGGCTAATTGTTTTAACCCGAAATCATGCCGATCACTTGAGATCAAAACTAATTTGCTTTCAATTGTTCAAGCGAACCCTTTTCAATGGTTTAGAAAATGGGAATCCTCATGCTCATAAAATAGTTTCAAAAGGATCACTTTACGTACTTTACGTTTTAGGAATGTGCTAATGATGTGATTAACTCATGATGTTTCTATACGCTTCGAGGGAGCCGCTTAAAACTTGGTACGATAAAAAAGAACCCCCGAAATCAATTTGGCTTGGATGATCTCGTTACCAAGTTTCTTAACCCAATTTTTTCCCCTCCCCCCTCAAAAAACGCACTCACCTTAAGAACATAAATTTCTTGTTTTTTCACAAGAATTCGTGATCTTTTAGTGAAGCGTAGGAAACGTTTTTTTTAAGGGTATGCTTAATCTTTGTCCTCACCACGGATTTTCAGAGTTAACTCAAGTTGATACCTTTTATAATGGTTTAACCGAGAACGAACAAGACTCCTTAAATTCCGCGCGGTGGTAATTTGTTAAGTAAGACTACTAGGAAGCTTTGAAATAATTTGAAAAATAAGTCAAACGTGCTATTTCCCGAGAAACAAACAAATACTTCTAAGGTTAATTCTAGGGAAAATGTTAGCAAAACGGATGAACGAATTGACAAACTTGCGGATCAACTTTCGACCTTAGTCGAAATTGTTTCCAAAAAGGTTGTTACTCCCGCACCGGTTAAGGCGGTTGAGGAAAATTGTGTTACTTGGTGGAGCTCATTGCCTGTATAATAGTCCGGTCTACCGGAAATAACCAAAATGTTTTGTGGCAACCACGGGAACTTATAATCAACAAGCTCCACCGAATCGAGTTAGTAATCAAATGGCACCACCTGGTTTTGCGCCGGTGCAAAATCAAGGTCAAAATAGGAATTATAACAATCAAAGTCAAGGGAATAATTTTAATCGAGGGAACAATTTTCAAAATCAAGGTTTTCAAAGTCAAGTATAATCATGCTTCGAACCAAGGGTTTCAAAATCAACCGTATTCAACTGCCCAAATAATCAAGTGAAATGTTTTTTTCAAATGATTTTTTCTAATTACAGAAAGTCAAATGAACAAACGATTAGGACTTTGCAATACAAATCACATTCGATGAAAGGAGAGTTTAAAAGAAACCTAGATGTCAAACCACCATCAAGTGAATCAACAAAACCGCTTGATGAGTCCAAAATAATGCTTTTCAAACACGTTGCAGAATAATCTCAAACAATGTTAAATATTACTTTCAAGCCCAACCTCCACTCATTGGTACTCTCCGATTAAATACTGATATCCAAACCCGAAGAATAAACAAAAAAAACAAGCATCCCGAATGGCGAGATGAAAGCGATCACTACCCGAAGTGGTGTAGCTTTAAAACGAGGGACCCTCTGAATCCAACTAAACTCTCCGAAAAAGGTAGTGGAACGAGAGACCGAGGAAATAACGGATGAGGAGCAAAATAATTTCCAAGGAAGTTACCACGCACCAAAAATCCACCTCCGGTTGTACCCTCTAAACTAATTTCCGGAACTCAAAAATTCCGAAGACTTTACAAAGATCGACTCCGATATACGGAACCCGATATTCCGAAGACGGTACCTAAAAGCAAAGATATTCCCTTACCCTTCAAGACGAGAAAAATCAATGAAGAAAGAGAAAAAGCCTTCATACCAAAAAGAAATAGATTTTTTCAAATGTTTTAAGATTAGCGTTTTGATAAAGTTTTGCGGATACTTTGTATTTAATGCCGAGATTTGCTTCCACATTAGATGGAATTGTTAATGAAAATAAGAAAAGTTGCCGAATAACAAAATTCCTGAGAAATTCTCGCAATAGTCTCCTTAAAAAGCTTCCCGAAAAGCTAGGAGATCCCCCCCCCCCCCGGGTAAATTCCTTATACCTTGTGAATTTTCCCCGGGAAAGGAGATATGGGCTACGCCCTTATGGCCTATCTTGTTGCAAGCATAAATCAAGTGCCCCTTTCGAATTTGGAAAAAACTTGTTGTCCCGAACTTTCACCGACCCGAATGTCTTTAGAGTTACGGACCGACCATAATTACCCCTAAGGTTTTAGCCGAAAGACGTCTACGTTAAGTTGTGAAATTCCACTTCTTCTCCGTCGATTTCGTAGTGTTGTGAATTTCGAAGCTTGATCCCGAGTACCTCTTATACTTGGAAGGAAGGTCCCATTTTGAAACCGATGTCACTTTAATTGACGTTTAAGAAGGATAAATCACGTCTCCGAGATTATAACGGAAGCCGTTCAAACATTCATTTTAGACCAACCATGAAATACTCCTCTACGAATGACAAATCGTAAACCGAGATTGACATCATTGATGAAATTTGTGAGGAAGTATGTTCTGGAATTATTAGATTTCCTAAGATTATTTTTCAAGTGCAATCCCACATCGACGTCTTGAGCGTTTACTTTCAAATTCACTTGAGAAGAAATCGATGCTTATCTTATGACAAATCATCTCTTTTGAGAAAGTGATCATGATGATTATGAATCTCAGAGGAAGATATTTATGTCTTGAAACAATTGTTAAATATTACCCATTTTTCAACTTGCCACCGATGGACCTTAACAAAGTGAATTTAACGAGGCCAAATCATCATGAAGATCTTCCGACTTGGAACTAAAAGACTTACCCTCCACTAAGAATATGCTTTTCTTTGGAAGAAAATAGATAAGTTAACCCGTCATCATAGCAAAAGGTTTAAAAACGATCAAAAGAAGCTCTCATTAAAGTTCTTAAATCTCAAAAGAGTGCCATTGCTGGAAAAAACGAAATCAGGTATCCGACCATCGTTTTTGTGCTCATGAAAAAAACAAATTTTAGATGAAGACGATTGTAAACCAACGGTGCAAAGTCAAATACGGGTGAACCCGAAAATATCATGAAGTCATTAGAAAGAGGTGATTTAACTTCTAATTCAGGAATGAAATACCACGATCTCACGACAGCGCCTTGGGTTAGTCCAATCCATTGAGTCCTAAAAAAGGAGGAATACCGACGTTTTCCAAAATGTAAGAAAATGATAATTCCACACGTCAAGTTACCAGTATGGAGAGTAATGTATCTGATTAATAGGAACTTAACGAAGCGACTTCACGATTGTAAAATGATCAATTTCCTCTCCCGATCATCTACGATCAAATGCTAGAACGTCTAGCCGACAATGAATTCTATTGTTTCTTAGATGGTTTTTCAAGGTATTTTCATATTCCAATTGATCCTCATAGATCAAGAAAAAATGACTTTTACGTGCCCGTATGGTACTTTTGCTTATCGTCGTATGCCATTTGGATTATGTAATGCTTCTAGAACCTTTCAACGTTATATGATGGCGATTTTTCACGATATGATAGAGAAGACGATGGAGGTGTTTATGGATGATTTTTCCATTTTTGGTGATAGTTTTGATTCATGTCTTTCTAATCTTGAACGAATGTTAAAAAGATGTGAAGACACAAATATTGTCCTTAATTGGGAAAAATGTCATTCATGTGTAAAGAAGGTATTGTTTTTTAGTCATAAGATATCAACGTCCGAATTTGAGGTCACCGATGCAAAAGTCGATGTGATTGCTAACACCCTCGATACTGACTACCGTTAAAGGATTTAGAAGTTTTTTAGTCATGCGGGATTTTACCGACGTTATCATTCAGACTTTATCCAAGATTTTCTAGAACCACATAACTCAACCTTCTCGAAAAAGACACACCCATTTGTATTTTTTCTCAAATTGTAATCAACCTTTCAGAAACCCTTAAGAAGAAGCTTAAAACCGAAGCTCCAATCTAGTATTTGTCCCGATTGAACGTACCTTCGAAATAATGAATGATGCAAGCGATTATGCGATTGTGCGAGTTCTTGACAATAACGTAAAGACGAAGCATTTTCAACCGATTCATTATGCTAGTAAGACGATGACTGAAGCTCAAATTCATTACACTACAACAGAGAAGGAAATGCTCGCCGTAGTGTATGCTTTTGAAAAGTTTCGGCCTTATCTTGTCTTATCTAAAAGCATTGTTTATACCGACCACTCTGCTCTGAAGTACCTCATGAACAAACAAGATGCCAAGCCAAGGTTGCTTCGATGGGTGTTACTCTTACAAGAATTCGATATCACCATTCTCGACAAGAAAGGAAGTGAAAATATAGCCGCCGATCATTTGTCAAGACTCGAGAACCCTCACAAAGACATTCTGGAAAACAAAGACATTAACGAATACTTTCCTTTAGAAACTCTTGGAGTTATATCAACCGGAAGTACCCCATGGTTGCCGTAGTTGCAAACTAACCATGCAAATGCGGGAAATTTATCATAAAAGGAATGACCCCTCAACAGAAAAGGGAAATTTTTCAAAGATTTTAAAACATTATTTCTGGGATTATCCCTACCTTTTCCCGTAGTTGTGCGGAACAAACCATCGAAAGCGTGTGTATCTGGACACGAAGCTTTTGAAATCCTCAAAAGCTTGTCATGAAGGACCCACCGGGGTCGCATCATAGTGGCAAAATCACACACGCTCGAAAATTTATTGATGCCTGGTTTCTTTTTGGCCCACTATATAACGAGATGCTCATTCGATGATCAAAATCTTGTGATACTTGCAAAGACAAGGCAAAATTTCACACCTGATTAAATGCCTCAAAACGCTAATCACAAGTTTATGTAAAATCATTGACATAGGGGTATCGATTTCGAATGGGACCTTTCCGTCATCCAAAGGGGTAATAAGTATAAATTCCTTGTAGCAGTCGACTATCTTTCGAAATTGTTTGAAGGAAACGGTGCGCTCCCCACTAACCTATGCTCAGTTGTATTGTGAAATTTCTAAATCTCTTTTTTGCCCGATTTTGGAACACCGAGAGCTATAATAAGCGATCGTGGGACCACTTTAGTAATGATCAATTTGGCCAAAGTGATGTCTAAATATTGAGTCCACAACATCGTTTTAGCTACCAGCTTACCATCCTCAAAACGAGTGTCCAATGTAAGTGTCAAATACGTGGTCTTAAACGTAATTCTTGAAAAGAACGGTAGGATGAAAACCTTGCCTCCCTGGTCCTGACAAGCTAGACGATGCTTTGTGGTTCATTCCGAACCGCTCTCAAAACACCGATCGGATGCACACCATATCATCTCGTCTATGGAAAGTCTGTCATTTACCAGTCGAGTTAGAACATAAAGCATATTGGGCTCTTAAGCACGTAAATTTAATACATCACAACGTGAGTGGATCATCGGAAGCTGCAGCTAAATGAACTTAACGAGCTTCGAGATCAAGTCTTCTGAGAAATTCATATCAAAGGAGAAGAGAGAAACTTCATGATTCAAAAATCGAGAATCGAATCTTCAAAGTTGGTGATCAATTTTTTACTCTTCACACCCAGTTAAAAGTAATAATTCACTGGACAACTTAAAACTCGTTGTCAGTGACCGTTTAACATCGCTCAAAGTTTTCCCCATAACATAAACTATAGAATTATCTCAACCCGATGGCCCGAATTTCAAAGTTAATGGTCACCGTGTAAAACATTACTTCGGAGGGGACATAACCAACCGCAAGGAGTCCCCTGATCTCCATACTCTCCCTAAGGACAACTAAATTCAGGGATCGAGTCGAGCTTGCGACTCGGTGACCAAAAACAAGCCGCTTTGTGGGAGTTCACCCCATGCTTATCCTTTCTATTTTCTTTCTATTATCTAATGTGTTGTGATGAGTGAAGAGGCTATCCTTTTTCCAAATTCTCGTTGTTTGTTGTTTGTTGTTTGTTGCGATTTTTGTAGGATTAACTCAGTAATTTTTGAAGACTCTCGTGTCCGGTTGATTTGTCCCGTTCTACTCGAACTTCTCATCTTTTGTGTGAAATTAGTTTGGGGAGATCCGATATCCTTTCATCTTATCGATTCACGTCTATCTTTGCATACTTCATAAATGGCTTAGATTTACGTAGAGACCCGACTTTAAACATTGAGGACAATGTTTCGTTTTAGTTTGGGGAAGGGAATCTATCGATTTGATGTGCTTTGCTTAATTGTATTGTTCTCGACGTCCCCGTATTCCACTATAAAAATATGCAGACCAATTTTTAAAATTTTAAGTTCTTAATTGTCATCTAAAAAAAATAATAAAAAAATAAAAAAAATAAAATAATAAATGGTTAAGACAAAAATGTAAGTTTTCCGTTGGTAAGAATAAGAAGTAATTTTTAACCCGATCGTACGTGTAAAGTTCTAGCTTTCTCCCTTAGCAATTAATGATGATAGTTTGTGCTAGTCTCACATAGACTTTAAACATGCTAGACTTGAATCATTAGTAAATGAAAACTTGTGCTAATCTCAAGTAGATTTTAAATATGCCGAGTTGGAATTTATATAGGCTAAGTGTTCGCGAATTTCTTTCTTAGAGATTTTAAATTGCGAAGAACAAGAAATGATAGTGTTATTTATAAGTCCATGATGCTAAACGTAGAATAGTTGGATTTTTTTCAAGCTCATTATATATTAATTGTGGCTTTTTTTCTCACCATTAGCTTGATTCACCTCTAATAAAAATGTTCAATTACTAGAGTTTAATGTTGTTTGGTTATAATTAGCTAATAGAAGTTTTCTTTAGTTCCTTTGTGATTAGGAAGAGTACACATCAGGAATACTCAATTTGGCTTAAAATGCAAAAATAATAAATGAATAAGTATCTCTGCCAGATTACTTCATCGTGTCGGAGGCGTGGCCGATGTTGGAGTATTCATATAGGTGGGGGCCAGTTTCATAATCAGTAGAAAAACCTCATTGTCGACATCGCTATCGATGTGGCATCGAGATAAACAGGCACCGTTTATATAATCCGAAGTCGAAATATTTTTGCTATGTCATTGACGAGGCGTAGGGCCGATGTTGAAGCCTTCCTAAAGGACTGATGTATAATATGTTGAGCTTAAATTTTTGGTCTTACTTTTGTGCCTTAAAGAGCCTAAGGGAATATTGTTGCAAATAAGATTGTCCATTCAAGTCTAAAGATCCGTTAGGGTATATGACATGAATGGTGCCTTGCTTAAGTAGCCTAAAAAACCGAAATTTTTGGTTGCCTCGATGTGGACTTTATCTGATGACATTTTGGATATTTTGAAAACAGTGGCTAGGAGCTAATTATTGCGTTCTATAACCGTTACGCTTTATTTTTTGGAATTAAATAAGTATCGAAACAATCATAAAGAGACCTCGGTATAGACTAAGTAAAATCTTGAGATACAAAAGTAGGATTTGTGGGAGGAAAAGTAAGTACACCATCGTATTTATAGTAGTGTTAGTGGTCCATTACTTGTAATTATCAATGAACTTAGTTGTATGCTTAGCATGGAAAAGTGAAAAATCAGTGATGTATGAGTTAACTTTTATGACACTTAATTGAGGCTTTTTATTCAATGATCCACATAAAGTTACCAATGTGGTAATGAAAACAATACATTATTTCAACTACAAATAATTGTATGTAGAGGGATAAGACATTTATTAAAGAAAAAAAACCATAAAAAGAGAAAATCTTTGAAAATAGGAAATCGGGTGTTTTATAACTTGTGATCTCTTATCTCTCTCAACAAAAATCTTTGCTACTTTTCAAAGATTTAGATTGGGGAAATTTCGAGGTATTTGGTTTAAGGCATGTGGATAATTGCGTGAGGAACAACTCAATCGTTTAGTTTGGGAAATTTTGATAAGTGTAGAATACACATATCCGTTTGTACTTAAAATAGCCCAAATAAACCCAAAACAAACCAAAAATAGCAAAAATATGCTTGTATTTGTGTTTTGTGTATGCAGGTACGGATAATTCAAAAATTACATGAAAACCGTCAAAAATAAGCAAGCACGGACACGAGAATCAGAAGAGTAAAAAGCCGAAGCCAGAAAAATCAAGCCTTAGTCAAAATCAGCCAAGAAAAGTCAAAGATGGTCAAACTAAGTCAAACACAAAAGGACAAATCCTCAAAATGTTTCACTTTGGTCCCTCAACACTCACAAAAATCAAAAATGATCCCCCTCCATCTAATTGGGACCTTACCCGTATCTAGCAACCATAAACTAGCCCACTCCTTTTAATAAACCCAAGGGCTAGTTTGCAATGTTCAAAAAGTTCTTTATAACTTGAAAAGAGGGAACCGACATACAAGACCATTAGTGTCAAATTAACTCAAAGTTCAAACCGTATTTTTTTACCCCTTTCAGTTATAACTTGGCGCCAAAGAGGGAATTACTGTTCATCATCACCCTCCTTTCACCCCCATGGTAAAACAAAGGGCAAATGAGAATTAAAGGGTGCGTTAGTCAATTCAAGGAAGCCCAAGTACAATGGCAGGGTCATTAAAGTCAAATCAAGAGATTCATTAGCTCACTCTCAAGCTCAAAGCCACGTCAATCATGGAGAAAGCACAAATTCATATGGGTTTTTGTGCTAAAACACTCACAAAAGAAACACAATGTCATCCAAAAGGGAATGACACGCTGGCAATCTTCAGGTGTCCACACAATGATCCAACCGTCTTCAAAAAGCACCACCAATAATTAGGAAATGATGGCAAAGAATATGAAGATGGAAGAGCAAGGTAAGAGGGCTAGAATCCTCTTTTTGTTCACTCTATAAATTTTTAGGATTTAATTAGATTAAAATATATTTAAATTCATAATAAATTCAAAAATAATCAAAAAAATGTTTTTCTTTTTCCTAAAATTTTATTTTGTCCTATCTTAGGTTTAGAAATTTAGTTTTAGTTTTTAGGAGTTAAATTTAGTTTACTTATTTATTTGTCGCATTCTATTTATTTCCCGTAAATCTTTTAAGTGGTTAATTGCTTTTAATTGTTGCTCTTATTTGGTAGTTATAGATCATAAAAATATCTTTGCTTTCATTCAAATTATAATCCGAGCTTAAATGAGGTTTCAATTGCACAAGTCGTTGGGAAAACGACCCGGGTGATCATTCTTCTCGGTTAAATATACGTATTATATATTATATTATATATATTTTTGATAGTGGATTTTCCTTAGGGAATTTTCTTAATTGCTCTTAAGGTTATATTAGTATATATATTTTATAGTGTATTAAAACTACGCAATCAACGACCTCGTCTTACCTAAAAAGATTATACTGCATACGTAGGTTATACTTTTACCCGTGTGTTTCCATATAATTGTCCGGTATTTTCAGTCTTATAAATTTAAAGCTTTTGAAACACATCAGACACCTATACTATTCCTAATATAATCCTTATGGTGGACTACAAAACCGTATTATAATTTAACTTCACCGATATGCACAAAGATCGACGCTTACAAAAAAGAGTTACTACCTACGGTATTCCACCCTTGAAATCCACCCTTAAGAATTTATGATTCAACTTAACCTATGATCTCTAAATACTTCCCTTTGAAAGCTTACCAAATCCCAACTAGATCCCCAATGATCTAGGCTTGATCTCTCGCATACAAGACTTCCCTTACAACTCGATTGAATGATAGTTTGATTGAAGAATCAATCCCTATCCTAGCCTAGAGACTTGATTCTAATAGAAAGGGTGTGAGAAAGAAGACCCTCGATTACTAACATACAAGTGTGGATTAAGTACTTGTGTGTCTCTCTTGCGGAGATGTGTTCTTTAGTAGAATGATAGATGAGAAGATTAAGAATACAAGAGGTGTTAGAATTAGAAGATTAGAGAAGAAGAAAATAAAGGAAATAATGTTTATAAGAGGTGAGAAATACAAAGACCAAGGGTAGGTATTTATAGGCCAAAGATCCTAAGGGAGTAAAAATACTCCGCAAGTGGCGTGCCGCCCACGCGTCAGTGCATGTCTAGCCCGCTTGGTTCTCAAATTATTTTCTTTTGGATCTTGGCGTTTTAAATACTCGCGCTTGTTAAACCCCCAATTGTACTTCATGCTATGGCCTTTCAATTATTCTTATACTCAAGGTCAACCAACTCAAATAGCCATTTGATAAAACCATTTGTGAAGTATTTAAAAGACTTTTGTTTGTTTGATATCAAAAGGAGAGAAAAGAACTATCAGACAAGGGCATTTTAGGTATTCCTTTAATGTAACTAGCTTAGTTAGAATCTAACTAAGGTTTGAGAGGCTAGTTAGGGTACAAGGGAATATTCTAAGAATATTCTTAACTTAGAAAGAAAGGATGGATGTTAAGGGGAAGATTTAAAATTTGAATTTCAAATGTTTAAGCACATGTGAGAATTAGGGGTGTAGATAAGAATGAGTTGTATGTGAGTTGGCATGAGGCGATGTTGATGTGATAGAAGGGAGCCTCTTAATCAAATTCAAAATGAAGGGTAGAGATGAGATGGTGAAGAGGTAAGTTGAATAGGTGAAGTGGCATGATCGATGGTGGATACAGAGTGTGTTTGTTTAGAGGGAGAAGTGTGTTTGTTTGTATGTTTAAATTTTAATCCAATTGAGGATAAGAGTGTGGGGGTAAGTTAGATTGATGAAGTGCTATGATCAAGGGCTAAGATGATAGAGTGTGTATGTGTGTGTGTGTATGTGTGTAAAATTCAAATTGGTTTGTGAAGAAGAAGATGAATAGGAAATACGTGGTAGAGAACGCTTTGATGTGATGTGGAGGAGCCTATGTTGGAATGGTAGGGGATAAGAAGTACACAAGGTATAATGTTGTAAGAGAATGTGAGTTGTCCCATATGAGGATAAGATGGAGAATGTTTAAGTAAGGAAGGTTTGATCTTATGAAGGCTTAAAAAGAAGATGTATGAAGATGATGGTGATTAGAGTGAAATCAAAGGATTGATTTAGGTTTATAATCACATTGACAATAAGAGAGAAAAGAGTGAGTATATGTGATTATGGGTTGGTTTGAGAAATGAGTGTTTAGAGTGTGTGGAAGATATAATCATTTGTTGGGTAAGAAAGGTAAACAAATTATTAGAAAGGATGTGTTGTAGGAAGTGTGGTATAGAAGTGTTGTATGGAGAAGTGTAGGAGTTTGTAAGCATCTTATACATGTGAGGAATACATGTGTGAGTTTGTAAATCATTTATAGGTAAGGAGGTAAGAAAATTCAAAGCATGATTAACCTCCAAATACCACAAACTCTAATCCAGGATAATCAATAATGTAATTGATCACTAATCATCTTGATGCAAACAAGCTAAGTGCTTTTATTTCATAACGGGAAAGGATGCATTTACGCAAAGTGACATTTGACTTAGTTTGACCAATAAATGAGTAAAACCCGTTACATGATTAGGTACAACGTAAATCAAGATTAAGGTCAAATGAATACTTTCGTTTGATGGTATGTTGAAAGTAAGTTCATACTAGGTTTAAATAGGAGTTTCGGCCTTGGCTAGAGGCATTTAAAAGATTTGAGTTGGCATTTTGTTGAAAAACAGGAGGATTCGTTTTTGCTCCTCTCTAAGTCTAAACCTCATTTGGAGTGTTTCCAAATGCTCAAATATCATATACATACCTTTATTGATCGTTTTTACAATGTGTCCGGGTAAGAGGATAGCCAAAAAATTTAATCTGTTAAATACGGGATCCGCGTTAGTGGCGCGTTTGAAGCGTGCCCAAACACGATGATATCACAAAATTGTTTTACGAATTTGGATATCGTTTGTTATTTTACGTTTTGCGAGCTTTTATTTGTCATCGTTAAAACATAAAGGAGATCCTAGTCATTGTTGCACCAACAATCTCCCCATTTTTGATGATGACAAATAAAATTTTGGAAAGCAAATAAAATAACAAACATAGAAAAGATGAAGACCGCCGTTGATGTAGTTTGCGTCTTGATCTTGTCCTTGTAATTTGGTAAAGCTTGAACATTGTCTTCACCCTATGAGCCTTATGTAGCTTTACTACTTCCATGTAAGCTTTAGCTCTTTGCTTTCGTAATTGCTAGCTATACTAGCTTTCTCCCTGATCCGTAGCTTTCTCCCCTGATTCGTGATTTCATGAGCTTCTTGCTCTTTGCTTTCCTTCTCCCCTTTTTGTTAAATCAAAAAGGTGGGATCTTGGTATATCATTTGAAGGTTGATATCTTTGTAGAGGTAGAGAGTAGATATCATGACACGTGCTCCCCCTAGATCATTACTCTCCATTGTTCCAAGGCTAGGATCCATGGGTCAAAAGCATTATCTTTGAAGTATTCTTGGCTACAACTAGCAACAAGAAAACATAAAACAACACAAACAACAAACATATACACATGTGCAAGTTCAACATAGGTTAGCTTACCATTTGGAAGCTTGGAAACATGGATGAGTATAAACGTAATCTCATGCATAGCATCATCATATAGATATTCATAACACAAAAAATATCAATCATGCATCAATATATCACATACTCAAATAGGCATAATACATATTCAAGTTAGAGCACATTTTTTACATACAAGCACTTTAAGAGTGTAAAGCAAGACCTAGATGTTCAAG
>BQNB010172290.1:0-13479 GCA_026074375.1 Tanacetum coccineum
CAGAAATTTAGCGGGTACGGGCAATTTGGATTCTGGGAGGGCACAACCGGACCCAGGTTATTGTACCCGGGAGCAATTAGAAGACCTGAAGAGGCAACATGCTTTGGAAAAAGAGGAGCAAAGAAAAGCATTTGAAAGTCAACAAAACGCGTTGAAAAAATTTGTGGATTTCTTCAACCGTCAACAAGGTACTCCTTCTTCACAGTTTCAGATTCCTGATTTATACACTCCTCAAGTGTTTCCCGGTTCTATCTCTACTCCTGGCGGCCCTAGCTCTACTTCTCCCGCCCCTAGTTCTACTCCTCTCGGTCTTGGTAATTGTTACACCCCGACATTTGATCCCGAAACTAGCCAAAGTGGTGAACAAGAAGATGATAATGGCAGTGACGATGGTAATGGTGAGTATGATGTTGATATCTATGATGACGAGTAAGGATTATGTAGGTTATTAGTATTTGTATTGACATTTCTCCTTTTGTTATTTGCATTATCAGACTATATGTATTAGCTTAATTGTATCGTTTTAAACGAATACTATGACTTACTTTGGTTGTTTATGAATGAATGGACGGATGCATTTTGTATTATAGTTTTTGGGTGATTTCTAGGTTTTGTTTTGGTAGATCTTTTCCGGAAAAAATCTGGATTAGCAGCATTTAGCTGCTGTTTTTTTTACATAACATGTACGTTTAGCGACGGCAAAAAACCGTAGCTAAATCTGCATTTGTCGTCGCAAAAAAGTGGCAGTAACCAATGATGAGAGGCTGTTTTAGCGACGACGCCGTCGTAGCCAAGGTGTTTCCCGCAAATTTTAAATGATTTTTTGTATATTATTTATATTTGTATAATTAAATATAACCCAAACAATTAATTTACAAAAAATAAATTAGCGACGACTTGAGTCGTCGCTGAAAGTGCAATGCCACGTCAGTCAATAGTTTGTGTTGCTTTTTTGTGTGGGCCCCGCGTCGTCACTAAAAGTTACCCCCTGTTGTCACTAAGACTTTCTGCGACAAGCCTTTTGCGACGATCCATTTGGCTACGACACGTTGTCGCGAAAAAATTTTGCGATGACATTTTACCACCTTTTGCTACGACAAGGGTCTTAGCTAAAAGTTTCCAATGTTGTAGTGATTGTGCCATTTTGTTAATAAAAAAGATTGCTTTGATTTACAAGTGATGATGCAATGTGTTACAATTGTTTTTTGCGTGGAAGTTGATTAGATATTAGATGGGATTAAAGGAGGATTATATAGAGATCGATGAATTGAGTTAGTTATTGGAAATTATATGGTATGTGGAAAATTGATTATGCATGGCATGAAAAATAACCGAACACCTATGAGATCGTATCATTCCGTGGCACGTTATACCTTATTAATTGGTCTTTAATAAATCTACATTATCTAAGGAGCTTGATCGACAAGTGTAAAGCCATGTCGACGGATATTATGGAGTTGGTTTTAAGATGAGGCCGGTTTGGACTTTAGTATGAAATTGACACTTTATCAAAACAGCTGAACACGTAAGTATATTTTACGTTATTATTAAGAAAAAATTGTCACAAATTATCATGCATTTTTTTAAAATTTTGGGTAGGAATCGTTAAGGTAACTACTTCGCTAATACAACATTGTTTGACTTTTTATGTAAGAATTGAAGTTTGAAAAAATTATTTTGAAGATTAAGCATTACTCGCTTTTAAGTTTTTTTGAGTTTTTTTAAGTTTTAAGTAGAACATTCATACTTACATGTTTTTTTTTAGAACGACAACTTTTATTAGAACCAACTAGCAAGGAGCTAAAACAATTACAAGGAAATCAAAAATGGGTGCCGAAGCCAGTTATCCCAACTAAACTTACTTCTACATCTAGCATGACTCCAAGTAAAAGAACGGGAAACAATATCATCAAACAAAACATTTTTCCGTGGACTTTGAGCCGCAAAAAGTAATTAGTTCCTGAAGTTCCATAAGCACCACCAAGACGTATAGAAAACTCCTTCCAAGAGCCCTTTAACCTTAGATCCCATCCGAATAGATTTAAACCAAATAAGCCATTCCGAGTATGAACCGACAGGCATCCATGCCAATTGCCACCAACGACACACGAGCCAACTAATATCGATGGCCATATCACAGCCAAAAAACAAATGCGATGAATCTTCTTCCACGTTATTACACAACGGACACATTATGGAAGATATCTGAACACCTTTTCTAGCAAGATTCATACGAGTCGGAAGTCGATCTAGATGAAGTTTCCAAGCAAACACATTTGCCTTGATAGGGGCAGATTTAACCCATCTCGTAGCAACAGGGTCTTTAGGAAGGAAAAACTCATCCATCAGGTTGCGAGCATCTTGAACCCTAAAGGTTCCTTCCCCATTCAAATCCCATATCCAACGATCAACTAAACTAGATAAGATAATCGACCCAATTAAAGTCTGAATTTGATCAAGCTGTTGAGACTCAGCCCCTCCCCGAACAGGAAGCCGAAAGGACATAGAAAAAGGACCTTGCAACTTATCAGCCACAGTGCAATCTTTGTTAATTTCCAGAGCGTAAATGCGGGGGAATAAAGCACTAAATGCGGTATCGCCAAGCCAAATAGCGTTCCAAAAACTCGTGTGCAAACCATAACCCACACGAATTTTGCAATGAGAAAGCAAATCTATACCTTGATTTTTAAGAACAATTACTTCCCGAACAATAACTTTCCAAGTAGAAGGGTGACAAGAAGAATGCACCTGAAATTGGGATCCATGTATAGAAGAAATGAGCCAAGACCACAGCGAATTATCCTTAGAGATGAACCTCCACACCCATTTGAATAGAAGAGCCCTATTTAGCGCATAGAAACTTGATACTCCTAACCCACCATATTTTTTATGATGCAAGACCTTTTTTTTAAAAGACCACATAACCAATAATCTTCTTTTCTCCGTGTTGCACACCATTAAAAAAATCCCTCCGAATAGCTTCCATCGAATTAAGCACGGACTTAGGCACCTTATATAACGACATGCTATAAATAGGTGTAGAGCCTAAAACCGATTTGAGCAACGTAAGCCGACCCCTGATAGAAAGGGTGTTGAGTTTCCACTTCGAAATACGAGATTTTAATCTACCAATAGTATCGTCCCAAGCCTTTATAATTGACATGTTACCTCCCACCATGATCCCAAGATATTTGAATGGAGTTGTCATAACCGAACAGCCTAGGTACATCGCAGCAGCAGAAACATTAGAATTTGAAACACCCACACCTAATAATTGACTTTTTTTAGGTTAATCTTCAAACCGGACGCTAAGGCAAAACACTGAAGCACTTGCATGATATCCTTTAAATTAAACTTAGACCATTCTCCAATAAACACCGCATCGTCCGCGTAAAAAAGATGAGAGATCATAAGAGAAGAGTCTACCTTAATCCCTTTAAAAATACCCGCATCGATAGCTCTAGCGAAAGATAAATGGAGGGATTCCATTATAAGGATAAAGAGGTAGGGAGCCAAAGGATCTCCTTGCTTCAATCCACAATGGAATTGGAATTCCGTAGTCGGACTTCCATTAATTAATAAGGAAGCCATTCCCGAAGCTAAGCTACATGTTATCCAAGAACACCATTTATCTCCAAAACCAAAAGCTTTTAGAACATCATCTAAGAAGTCCCATCGAATAGAATCATAAGCTTTAGCAAAATCAACCTTAAACACCATAACTTGATGTTTTTTAAGCTTACACCAGGAAAGTAACTCGTTTAATATAAACGGCCCATCAAGAATCTGTCTGTTCAGAAGAAAAGCAGTTTGAACGTCCGAAATAAGATCAGGAATAACCAATGAAAACCCGTGTAGCAAGGATTTTAGTAATCACCTTGTAAAGACATCCATTAAACTGATTGGCTAGTAATCACTACACTTTACGGATCTGGAATTTTTCTGGATGAGGACAATAAAGGAGGAATTACAGCCTCTTGAGAACGAGTTATGGTTGAAAAACCATTCAACTGCAACAGACATATCAGGCCCAATAACATTCCAAAACATACGGAAAAACTCGAATGTAAATCCGTCCGGGCCAGGCGATTTGTTTTCACCACAAGCCCACACCGCATTACGAATTTCATCGGTATTGACTGGACTCTCAAGGTACTTGGCCTGGTCCGAGGATAATCTGTTAGGAAACATAAAATTAAGTCTACTACGCGTGTTACCCGATCTTGAAAACGCGAAGCAAAGTGTGACTGGAACTCATCTTTTACACGGCAAGGATCATCGACCCATTCCCCATCCACCATAACGCCTTTGATAGATAAATTAACACGTTTTTTATTAATAACACCATGAAAAAACTTGGAATTTTCATCTCCCTCTATAGCCCATCGAACTTTAGCCTTCTGCATAAAATCACAAGCTTTAGCAGTCTTAATATCTTGCAACTGTTTCATCAGATTTAACCGAGATAAGAGGAGCTCATCCGACACCCCTCCTTGATCAAGATTATTATCAATGACGCGCAGCTTGTCTTTAGTGTTATTAACATGACTCGACTGTTTCTTTTTAAAATCCGCTATCCATACCTTAATCTCCTTTTTCAGAATTTGCAACTTCTTCTTGAAACGAATCATCCCATTTCTATCATCTAAAACAATGGAGTTCCATGTGTTTGTCACCATTTGAGCGAAGCCCTGTAAACTAAGCCACGAATGATACAATCTAAAAGGAGTAGCTCCATAATCAGAAAGCACCTCCCGAAGCAAGATAGGGCGATGATCTGAAAGATGTCTATCGAGACATAAAGCCGAGATATGAGGGAATAAAGAGAGCAAACCTTCAGTTACCAAGAAGCGATCTAACTTACTCATTTTAGCAGCCGATGTGTGAGACCAAGTAAAAGCATAACCTTCCAATTGAATTTCAACAAGACCCGAATTCGAAATAAAATTATTAAACTCATAAGCCCCTTGTGCATTGAAAATCGACCCCAACCGTTCACCCTCGTTACGGACCTCATTGAAATCCCCCATAACCATGCACTCACCATTCCAACGAGTAATAAGAGATGTGATGTAACTCCACAAAGAGCGTTTATCCGTAATCGATTGAGGAGCATAAACAGAAATTATGAGCAAATTGGACTTATTAGGAATCCAAGTCCCATAAAGAGCAACAAAATTATCTGAAATTATATGATGATCTTTACAAAAAACATTCGGATCCCATGAACAAAGGATACCTCCAGAATTGCCAATTGCATCACTAGCAAGATGCTCAAATTGATAATTACCCCATAATCAACTTTACTCCATTATAGATATAGAACCGTCTCTTTTGTTCTTGAGAGTCAGGAAACTCACCTTATATTTTATGTTTAACTCTCTAATCCAATCTTTTTTAGCCTTGGATCCGAGGCCTTGAATATTTAACGACAAATAATTCATTTAAAACCCTCATAACCTCCTTGTGAACCAATGATATTCTCCATGTCCTTCTTACATCTGTCCATAGAAAATCCCATTGTATGACCCACCTTGATCATGCCATCTAAAACCTCCAATATTGATCCTCCTTTTGGCTGTTCAATCTCATTACCATATACAATAGGAGAAGAATGTACATCAGGTAGCAAATTATCCTCCATAATACGAGAACTTAATCCTTCTGACCGACACTGGGACATAGCCTGATCAGCGCTATTCGGCCCCTGGTTTTCATTGTTTTGATGAACCTCCTTCGGTGTGAATCCTGGTGGATAAGGAATACTCGTTTCTAAACCTGAATTATCCACACCTTTGTTGCGTTTCTTAAGCAGATCGTATAATCCAAATGGATCAGTAGAAGTCTCCTTATCATTTACAGAATAGACAGCGTTCTGGTCTATTTCCAACTTATCGTCATGATCTCCAAAGTAAGTGTCAGAAACTACTTCGACATCACTCTCAGCTTCCAGGTTTGAGTGTGTGTCTGTATTCCCAACATTCTTTTCAGCCCCTTCACCCGCCTTAACTGACTCATCTTCTGTACAGTACTCATCTTCAGTATCATCTTTAGACACCGGGGACCAAGTAAACAGTTCCTTAGCTCTCATAACAAAAACTTTCCCTTTAACAATAATCTTGAATTTATCAAGAATGTTATCCTCCTGTGAAGTTTTGATACAGATTCGCTTATGAGCAAACATGTCATCTTTATTTTCTTCCATCTCTATCACCTCACCCCACTTGGAACCGATTTTAACAAAAGTGGAACGTGACCAAGCATGAAGAGGCACCCCCTCAATATCAACCCAAACGATCCTATCCCTGGAGACAAAGTCAGATTGCGCGTCGCATAATCGGCTAAACCACGACCCAACTCCCACATGTTTCATGAACTTGGATTTTACTTTGGATGACTCTAATTAAACTATCACCCATAGACCTCCAATATATGCAAGATTCACAATATGAAACCCCTCAGCCAACAATAAATTACGTTGAGATTAGACGAATTGTTTAACTTACCCAATAACAAATTCAGAAGTTCGGTTTCAAAACAAAGAGTGTCAAGCAACTAGAGGCGCTGAAGTATGTCTGGTTGCATGAACGTAGGTAGTATTTCATGAAGACACAAAAGAACGTCCAATGTGTAACAGGCTTGTTTCGGCTGGTAAGGAAGTGACGGGTTTAAAATTGTGCCATTTTGTTAATAAAAAAGATTGCTTTGATTTACAAGTGATGATGCAATGTGTTACAATTGTTTTTTGTGTGGAAGTCGATGAGATATTAGATGGGATTAAAGGAGGATTATATAGAGATCGATGAATTGAGTTAGTTATTGGAAATTATATGGTATGTGGAAAATTGATTATGCATGGCATGAAAAATAACCGAACACCTATGAGATCGTATCATTCCGTGGCACGTTATACCTTATTAATAGGTCTTTAATAAATCTACATTATCTAAGGAGCTTGATCGACAAGTGTAAAGCCATGTCGACGGATATTATGGAGTTGGTTTTAAGATGAGGCCGGTTTGGACTTTAGTATGAAATTGACACTTTATCAAAACAGCTGAACACGTAAGTATATTTTACGTTATTAATGAAAGGTACGTGTCTAAGGAATAGTATTTGATAGTTTTGTTTAACAGCATTTCCCGATCTATACCGTAATACAAAGTTTAATACATCGTTACATCATCGCAACATCAACATATCAAATTCATACAAAATATTCACAATGGATTAAGTTAGCATAGTTTAATAAATTACCACTATCATTAAAACTTTTATTTACCTATAAGTAATTTGTTATAATAAATGAATAAAGACACAACTTTAAATGTATCATGATGGCAAAATTAGAAACACTAGTGAGACCTTTATATTAAAAGTGTAGAATTTATTTACTTGTCAGTGTATTACTCGTATGTTCAGAGACGAACGAGATTTTTACGTGCGCACCACATGGCATTTGTTGAAAAGGCTATCATACGTATGTCACTTGGCTCATTGCGGAGGGCCTAAGATTGTCCTATATGACTATAAGGCCAATTACGATTCAAAAATCAGATCGGACCGAAAACCGATTTGGTCTAAAATACGGAACCAAGAACCAGACCGAAATGTTCGGTCCATGTCCGGGTCGGTCCGGTCCAGTTCGGTTTTCGGTCCACCGGCCCTCCCTAACAAAGCGTAATGACCGGTTTTACTCAAGACCGAATCGGACCAGACTATACCAAACAATCCTATTTCTTAGACCGGTTCAATCTGCAGTCTATTATGCTCATCAATATATGACTATATATATGTAAGGCTAGCGATAATAACAATTAATATCATGTTACTTTAGCGCACATATGCTTCTCTCTTTGCTGACAATATCACCACTAACATAAAAAATTAAAACAACGAACATCACAATTAATTAATTTTTTTCATTTTTAAACACTAAAATTAAAATCTCGTTAATAATTAAACATACTACAACAATAACTTAAATCGAAAAAAAAAACGTTTCAATAAAAATGAAAATTGATATCATCACCTTTACATTTTGTTTTCGGAAAGTTTGAACTCGAAAATTTAGATAACATCGAATTTTTATCTTTTGCAAACATGGCGAGACACTTCCACGTCCAAGCCTTTTTTTATAGCCTTCCAAGCGTTCAAGCTTTTTGATATTGTTCTGTAAGTGTGGACGCTATATAGTATATATTGTGCCGGTCGTGTATATTGTTGAGTAATGTTAAGTTGTTAGTATTTGTAATCTATAGTACTTTTTTAATGATTAAAATTTGAATATAATTATGTATAAATTTGCGAAAACTAAACTTTGTCGTTTAAAACTCCTATGGAATAAAAAAATCAGAAGGAAATCACTAGAAAATCAAAGTGAAATATTGTTGAAAATAGCTAGGAAATAATTCCCGTTACAAAAAGTCGATAAAAGTTCGTTGGAAATAGCTAGTGAAATTTTGTTGGAAATAGCTAGGAAATAATTTCCGAGCTTGGTTTTCGTTAGGCAATTATTTTCCTTAGGTAAAATCCTTTGTTTAGTAGTGTATACTTGCGTTAGTATTATCAAAATTCATACATATTAATGAAATGAATAAATAAAAGAGTTACAAAAAGAAACACATGTATAAGGAGATGCACTTCATCGTATAACACAAATCAGGACAAAAGCATACAAAAGTACAAACGAAAACAAAATCCCTGATCCCTGATCCCTGATTGCCAAGACAAGCATGAACCAACAACAAACCAGATTATTACGGTACATAGCATCATGCATGCATGATGCATATATACACAAATACACGCATACAAGTACGATGATGCATTCATACATATTCAAACAAACACATGGGTCGATGTCGGTTATTTACTGGTGACCACCTCCTGGCAACTTGTTCTTAATCTTGTCCATGAGTCCCTTCTTCTCATGTCCTTCCTCTCCTACGTTTCCATATTCGCCACCGCCTACGGTGGCACTGGCCGGAGTCGTGTGCTGATCACCACCATGATCTCCGCCAGGCAACTTCTCCTTGATATTCTTCACCACACCTTTCTTCTTCCTTCTACCTCCCTCTCCATCGCTCTCCGACTACACAATAATCAATCATAAATTTAGACTAATTAACCGAAAAATTGAATTTCATACGGATAAGTAGCTCATGAGCTGAGCGTCACGTATAGATATACATGAAAGTAATTCATTATATATGGTTTTAAGTACTTGACCTAATTAACATGTTTTTGTCAACCACATAGGGCGTTTTACCTGTGTGGAATTTACATAGGGGTGTTTGGCTAAGCTTATGCTTATGTTATATAAGCGGCTTATGACTTATATATCATGAGCTCATAAGCCATTGCTAAGTGTTTAGTTTAGCTTATATAATTAATAAGGTAAAACGACAAAAAAGTATATAAAAATAAAATTGGTGTAATTATTAAATAAAGGCATAACAGTCTTTTTTATATAATATTTTTATATAAGTCCACCCTCCTTATATAAGCCATAAAGTTTGGGCTTACCAAAACTAATAAGCTCAGTCATATAAGCTTAGCTAAACACTTAGTTTTAGCTTATTTAACACATATAAGCTAATAAGCCTATCATATAAGCTTAGCCAAACACCCCTTAGTATTTGTTTGCAGTATATTGACGATACTTGAGAAGCAATGTTCCAAACTCATGCAAAGTACTCTCTTCCGGAACCAACTACGGTATGCTAGTTCTAATATTAAACAAAATATAACAATAAATTTACTTGAGTACTTACAGAGCTAGAACTGCCGCTCCCAGTACGATGGAGTATCCCGCCACCAGAACCACGGTGTTTCCCTTCTTCATAGCCGCCTCCAGCCCCCAGAGTTGCTCCAGTACCTCCGGTCTCATGACCAGTAATCGTTGAGTGAACATTGGCTCCCGTGCCTCCAATATCATGACCATCAGTGGTGGAGTGAAGTGGGTTGTGGACGTGCTCATCAGTCTTCTGGTGACCCTCTTGCTTCGTGTACTGTTCCCCTCCGTATTGTGCCATATTTTTCAAAGTATAAGTAGCTGTTTTGAATATTTATGTGTGATAGTTGATGATATATTAGCAGGGATTAAGCGGGGATTATATAGGGAGAAAATTAGTTAATGGAACCATGGTACGTGGAAAATTGATTATGCTTGGCATGAAAAACAACCGTACACGTGCGAGATCGCATGATCTTGTTCCACGTTAATTGACCTAATAGAAGGTTCGTAAATATCTACACATGAAATTTGACAACTGTAAAGCAGTGTCGGCAATGAATGTGGAGTTAGTTTTCCCGATAAGGTCGGTACTTTTTTTTTTTTCGAAAATTTTGGCACTAGCCATTAGGGATTCGTGTTGTCTAGTTATAACCCTGACAAATTTTTTTATTTTAAATAACCATTTCGATCGCGCTTAGTGAATAGCTATTTACATTTGTATACGTGTTTGAATTTGATTGGCTCGTAAGAAATTTTTTTTTTAAAAAAAATTAAAATTAATGTGGATCTCGCCTTATACATAGCGATCTACATTTTTTTTTATTTTTTTTTTTAAATTCGGTTAATAAAAAAAAAGTGACTTAATATTATTTTATTGTAGATCGCGCCCTATCACTAGAGATTTACTTTTTTTTTTAATTTGACAAAAAAAAACGTGCCCTAATTTTTTTTTATGTAGATCGCGCCCTGGTAATGGCGATTCACATTTTTAATTTTTTTTTTGTTTTTTTTAGGTATAAATTTAGGTTTCATGTTTTTTTAATTTAAATTAAAGATGTTGGGCATTTTTGCATATGTATTTGGATACTCAAATGTTTTATTTAAAATAGTTTATTTTGTTATCTTTGTAGTCTTTGATGAGCTCTACTTAATGAATAAAAATTTACTAAAATTAGTTTTAACATGCATAAGATACGATGGTGCAAAGTTTGTCAGTTGTTCATTTTGTTAGGAAAAAAAATTTGAAAAAAAATTAAACCTATAATTTTGCAATTATAAAAGTTGAGATTGAAAGCATAAAAGTTAAAGGTAGTCATTAAAAAGCATTACAACATGAGAATTACTAGATCTCTAGTGGATTACATGACCAACCTTATTTAGACGATATGAAAACATTTAAACAACAACACACAACGACATACATGGTTAGCAAACTGGGGTTAAGCAATAATGCTTTTACATGTCTCTGTAGTTCGCCATCAATTGACGTTTTTCTTCCATGCTCCTTAGCAACTCATCCCTGACGCTTTTCAAGTATACACATTTTTTCATGTCCGCCCCAGTCATGCATCCTAGGGCGTACTTGCCATAGTCGACAAGTGCGTGATCGTGCAAAATCATCATGTTGATTTCAACCCTACTATCCGTAAACCTATCAGCAAAGCGATGCATCAAGGCTAAAATTTGTTCCTCCAAAATAGCTTCTTCATCAATTGCTTCTTGTAGTTTCATAAGGACAGTTAACCTAACGTTTTCTGGGTTACTAGCCATGGTAACAAAAATAAAAAAGTGAATCGCTAGACACAAAGCGCGATCTACATTAAAAAAAAAATAGGGCACGTTTTTTTTTTCAAATTAAAAAAAAGTGAATCTCTCTTACAAGGGCGCGATCTACATTAAAATAATATTAAGGCATTTTTTTTATTTACCGAATTTAAAAAAAAACAAAAAAAAAATACAAAAAAGTAAATCGCTATTACATAAGCGCGATCTACATTTTTAATTTTTTTTTTTAATAAAAATTTCTTACTAGCCAATAAAAATCAAACACGTATACAAATGTAAATCGCTATTATGGAAGCGCGATCGAAATAGTTAATTTAAAAAAAAAATTATCAGGGTTATTACAAGATAACACTAATCCCAATCGGTTACTGCGAAAATTTTCGCTAAAACTGGTTTTCTTTCTTTCGGCTCAATTAAATTTAAATTTAAAACAATAACATTGAAAAATGACAACCCTTAACCCCATAAAACGTTAGGTATCCTATCCAAGTTGCATGTTACAAGTTTTGAATGCACAGAAAAGAAAGTCGTGTATGTATGTATACATCACAAAGCCAGCTGGAAATCATGATGAGGAAGCTGCGTATGAAAGAGGGCAAGTGGGACAAAAGAAAACAAAAAGATAAAATTTCAAAGAAATTGTGGGCAAGGCATCTTTGACTTTGGAAATTTCTACATAAACGCGTTTTCTCATTTCATAAAAAAATTTAACTGAATAACTCAATTAATATTTGATATCTTTGTTGTTTTTAAACATCTACTAGCCCTAAAAATTTCCTATATAATGTCAAATCCAAAAATAATGTCTTAAACATTAACGTTTTGAATACCGTCTTTTTAACCGATCTGATTGAAATGTCAACTGATATATTGATGGTTCAAATGATTATATTTTCTTTTTAAAACCAGATTTTAGTTATCAACCTGATTAATGGTTCAACCAGATGGTTTCATGAGGGTTTTAAAACATAGCTTAAGACTGATGTTCGCTGATTGACGACAATAAAAAGATATGGTAGTTATGGTATGCACTCGAAAACAACGGCAAGGTGGTATTCACATTAGCATTTTGTTAAAACTCGACATCTTTTCATGGAATCCAAAATTCAAAAAATTTAGTAATATACAAGGATTGCCGAAATAAAAAAACACCGAAAAAGACGTATATGAAACCATAAAACTAAAGAGCTCAAAATCGATATCATAATACCGGTATCATTGCTCTAATCTTGTATCACTATGAGTTTGGTTCAACAAAGGTCAATAAAAATCAAAGATTAACTAGAATAATCACAATACTCATTTTTAATCAGATTTTATAAGCTCACTTACACCATATTTCTTTTTAAAATTAGATACCTCATAACTGGTGATCGTTAAATAAAACTAATTACACCATCATGTTGAAAAAGATCAACTTTAGTTAGAAGGACGCTTTTATATATTTTCTTCGAACGTTCCTTTGTGCATTTGCAATTTACGCCTAAAGAAACACATTGGATTTGCAAGTCACATGTTATTTGTAATTTTAAAAATCATATGTGATTTGTTTTTTCTAAAAGTCACATGTGATTTGTAACTTGAATTTTGAAACTCACATTACAAATCGCATGTGATGAAAAAGAATTTGTTGCAACGGTGTATAATTTTTCGCTTAACGATTTTTTGTTTGTAAAATAATTTGCTTTTAAAAAGAGATGAAAACAGTGTTAAATTTTGATTGAAAAATTAGTAATTATGATTGCTCCATTTAATATAGGGGTGAGCATGGTGCAGATCGGTGCGGATTCTGAAAAAACCACATCGCATCCGCAATTGCGGATTCTATAAAAGTATAAACCGCACCATGCGGATCCTGCGGTTTCGGTTTTGCGATTTTGCGGTTTTCAAATGCGGATTTTTTGGTTTAAACCGCACCACACCACATAGCACATATGACCATTTTTTAATTTTAG
>BQNB010172292.1:0-10311 GCA_026074375.1 Tanacetum coccineum
GGTATATATATATATTTAGATATTTACTAAATATCTAAATATATATATAGATATTTTATTTTACAAAATATCTAGTTTTAGTTTTTATAATTTCACAAAATATATTTTTTTCCATTCTCTCTCAAATCTCTCTCTTCTCTCTCTCTACATTTCGAGTCTCTCTCTCTTCTCTTTTCTTGGATTCGGGTTTCGTGTTTTGAAGTGGAAGTATTAAACGGGGTCTACACTGATCGTGGAGAAGCAGCTATGTATGCACAAATAGTATCATGGCTAAAGGTAGCAGTGGAAACTTCAGTGCTAGTAGTGGTAACTTGACCACTAGCAGTAGAACAACTTTGAGCAGTAGGAACTTCACTTATTCAACAGTTGGTATTTAAAGAAGAAATGAAGGCCATATTTTGAGAACTTGATCCTCCCTTCTTCTGGACCTCTGATTCATAGACCTTGAGATGATTATACAAATCATCCAGACTCATTGTGTCTAGCTCATTTCTGTTTCTTTAAACAATAGTATGCATAAGCCATTCTAGTGAAAGGCTTGTCAAAAACTTCTGGTTCAGATCTTCTTGTTCAATTGGAACATCTAAGAACTCAAGTTGACTCACAATAGCCTGCAATCTATTAAAAGTTTGCTCTAGAGTCTCTGGTCCTTCAGCTTTGAAGTTTCCATATTGTTGCTTTAACATATTCTTTTTTGTCTTTTTGGTGGCTTCATTTCTACCAAAGGTCCTTAGTATTGCTTCCCATAATTCCTTGGCTATTTTATACTTGCTGAATCTTAACTGATGTTCATCAGGGAGAGCCAGCAGCAAAGTAGTTCTTGCCTTGACATCATTTCTTCTCTTTTTCATGTCTTCAGTTGTTACAGCCACAATCCTTCCCTTGCTCCTTGATGACGGAGTAGCTTCACTATATACACTTTTATCTTGTGCAAGAGCTTTATATGAGTCACCAAACTTTATTACATCCCATAGAGCATAATGTTCATGTTGTAGGTACTGTTGTATTCTAAACTTCCATTGTTTAAATTTACCAGTATCAAAGATTAGAAGTTTTGTGGAACTGGGAGTGGATGTAACATAGGGATCCATTTCTGTTTGTGATTGAGAAGTTTGGAATATTATGCTTCTTAGATCAAAGTCTCTCAACAAGCTCTGATATCACTTGTTGAGTCCCAAAACTCTAGATCTACTGCCTTAGGTTATAAGGTTATTATTACCTTGGTAATCATACGATAATAATGTGAGAAACTTTGTTAAAGTGTTTCACCAAAGGATATGCAGAATCTAACCTTTAGTGTTTAAGAAGAATAACAATGGTAATGAAATGGAACAGTGAATAACCAACAAGCCTTAATATTATTGATTGAATAATACGAGTACTAAAAAGTACTAGGGTTTACAAAACCTTAAAGCTATGAGAAAGACTATGTGTAGAATGTGTTTATATGAATGTCTATCTTCTATTCAAACCTAAGGACTCCTTTTATAGCACAAGGATCCCTATACAAGATAAGACCTAACTAGATCTCCTAAATCACAAGGATAATCAGAGTACATTCTATATATATAACAATAATGTGTCTTTGACTCTGAGTAATCCTTATCTTCAATCAGCAGTAGAAAGTATTCAAGTAGTGGAAACCTTAGAATGAGAAAATATACTAACAGTGGGAAGTTCTTCTAACAGTGGGAACCATTCAACTAACAGTGGGAATCCTTAGCATTTTATTCCCAACACAACCAAGCACCTCAAGCACCACCATGACCTCACCACCATGTCACCAAGCAAGCAACCAAGCACCTCCATTACAACCTTGGCCACCAAGTTTGACCTTGTCACCTCATTGTTACCCTTGTCTAACCGAACCCATATACACCCTCACCACCTTGCATAACTACTCTCCTAGCTTCCGTGAATCATCTATAGCCTTCCTTAGACATTTATCTATAGCCCTTTATCCCTACACCAAGTATTCTTGGCTTCCAACGTGTATAACTTGGGCACTAAGGGTTTTTGAACCTTATATATATAGCCGAAACACACACTCTTTCAAATCACACCTCAAAAACTCATCACCACTCAAATGGAGTTCTAAACCAGACCAAGGAGGATCAAGTGAAGTCCCTAAGATCAGAATATAAGCCAAGAATCAAGAGAAGGAAGCCCTAGAAGTTGTTTCTAGGCGTACGAACTCAAAAACCCTCATTCGACCCATTTGAGCTCAAGTAAGCTCAAAATCTTGTTCAATAAGCCCATAGTCTATTTTATAATGTTCATAATACTCTTAAGATCATATATAAACTCTAGTTTGAAGCCTTGAATCCTCAAACCCATGTGTTTTTGAATAAAACCCTAAAAACGACCCGTTTTGATTTTCTAGCTAACAAATACTTTTTATAAACTTTTGTTATGTTAGAACATCTTATTTTAGCTTATTCTAATAAGCTATAACCTGTAAATATCATTTGGAACCCTAAAATAAGCTTGCATGGCTTTTTGGACTTGATTTGTAAATCATTTCCATACAAGAGGTATATATCGTAACTTTCTGAAATTTATAACTAGAGGGGCTGAAAATGTCATTTTCCAAAGTTATAACTATAAGGGCCTATCTTGCCAAGTTTCAAATTAAAGGTTTAAATTATATATACTTTATATATAAAGGACTAAACTTGTAAAAGTTTATAAATCGAGGGTATATATTGCCATTTTTGCAAACTTAAAAATATAAAATAAAATATTTTTATATAAATTATAAAAATATATATTAATATTATAAAACTCAATTTTATTAAAACCTGATACATTTATCGCTATTAATCAACGATCGACGCATTATAAAATAATTACGTTATATAATTATCGTAATTTATCATCGACTAGCTTTTGAAGAAATTTAAAATCTTATCGTATCATGAGTTTGCTGGGTTTACGATTTAAAGTGCCCTGACCCCTCAAACAATACTACATGGCCTCTAGATTATGATATCCTGAACAGTGATGCAATATTTCCATAAATTAATAAATCAAAGTAATACGTTAAACTTTATGAAGTTTTGAAACACAAACCATCACACTAAGACTTGACATATTACCCTAGGTTGCGTGACGTAGCTATTACTTTCACTTGTTATACTTTTGCCATCAATTAGATTTCCCCTGTTAAGGTGAGTTCATAGCCTCACATTTTAAATCTTCTAATGTTTTCATAAACCCGCGAGGGGGATACATTCTATAAACCATGAATACGAGTGTTTTACCAACTGTATGCTATCCTGATATATTATTGCCTAAGTCCTTACTTTTGCCATTAAGACCCCACTATCATGAACCGTTAATTACTTTTCGGAGTAAGCGCAAATGCTGTGAATAGATCTATTTGGGACTGAACTCCCTGTTGGTGTACCTATACTTTCTGATAACCAAAAGCACTTAATTTGAATCACTATGCGTGTGTTTGGCAAAGGCACCAGTTGGGGTAACTTCTTGTGATTATTGATTATCTCAAGGTCTCAATGTCATGAGCTTAGGGCAATAATACTATTTTCTATAATAATTGTACTCATTGCAATTATTACACTTATGGGTGTATAACAACGTAACCCACTATTGAACTTGTATTCAAACTGTTTAATATAAACCTATGAATTTCACTCAACCTTTATGTTGACTTTTTAGCATGTTTATCTTAGGTAATTAAGCATCACATGGCATGGAGTGGCACAGACTTGAAGATGGTTAAACTGTTATCATTCAAACTTTATATTTCTAGATTTTGGGACCTCTGTTTATAAAAACTCTAATGAAATAATAAATGATAACTTGTCTTTTAAAAACATCTCTTTTAAGTCGTTTTCTATGATTATGACTGTTGTACCATGAAATAATACCCCAAATTAGCTTCCGCTGCTATATGTCAAAAATGAGGGTGTTATAGATTGGTATCAAGAGCCACGGTTATAGAGAACAAGGTTGAAACCTTAACTATAACTACTTTTCTTTTTCTATCCAAGAAAGTCCTCCGTGCCACTACATCTCTCGAATAGTATGTAAAGTACATAACTATTATAGTATTATATAAATAACTTATGCTATTTACCACTAGGTTATTAACAGAGTGATGTCTTCTCCCAACCACCCTACTTTCGATATTAAGGATGCTTTTTCCTCCAACTTTCCTGACTATATCCTGGCTTCACCGGACTATGTCCCAGCTTCACCAGGAAAAACTTATTCTAGCTCTTCAAATAACTCATTTGGTTTAGTTCCGATAGCTTCACCAACTCTTTCACTTTTTCATGATGACCCCTATATGAAGGTCATGGATGCATACTGTCGAAACCAAGAAATCACTTCACTTCACAATTAAGAACAAGAAATAAAGATTAGGAGATGATGAGAAGAAATGTAGAGAGAGAAATAAGAGAGAGAAAGTAGAGAGAATAAAAGTTGGGAGAGTTTACTTGCAAAATGAAAAGACTTACAAATGAAACAACCACCTCACCTTCCTTGGTGAGGTGTATATGTATCCAACTAAAAGGCTTTCATGCCTTTAGTTATTCTATGGGCCAGGCTCGGGTTTACTTGGGCTTTCACCTGATACACGTAACCAGTTAGATTACATTAAATGAGCTCGTTTACCCGTTCTAGCCTATTACAACGTTATATATTAAAATGACCGAGACTTAATATTCTAAATGAACGAACTTCCGTGTTCGACTCATTATTTGAGGCTAACAATCTCCCCCGAAGTGAGTTCATTGTGACACTCCTTCGTGAGATCAATGAGATTGCTTTTGTCGATAAGCTCTTGTGATCTTTGTCTCTGTCTACGTTGTAGGCTTGTTCCTTCATGCTTTGTGATCTTTGATCTTTAGCCTTTGTCATTGTCTTTTGACTTTGTCTTTTTTGTCCGAGATCTTTAAATCTTTATCCTTCCGTCTTGATCGTCTTTGCCACCTTGCGATCTTGTGTCTTGACCAACATGCTCATACTTTGCATCATCTTGAAAGCTTGCTAACAATCTCCCTTGATAGACTTGATATCTTTGAAGGAAGATCTTGTATATCAGAGTTTGTGCGGAAGTCTTTGTCTTTAATTCTTGAGCTTTCATGATTCTTGAATCTTGATGCTTATAGTATGTCTTTGTAGTTTGAGCATGAGCATGTGGTAATGAATCCGACTCCAGCTGGAATGAGGCATCACCATCTCCATCTTTATGTATCCTGAAATAAAACAGTTAGCAATAAAGCGTGTGGACGAATATGGCTTTGTCATTCGTTCGAATTTGGTTAGATTAACCTTCGGTTCTGTAGGACCATTTTACAGTATAAATATTGTGTAGGAACCCGTTTAAGACTTCCACTTCATAACCCGAACCACGAAACAAGAAAAGAGAAGAGAGAGAGACGAAATAGAGAGAGAGTAGAGAGAGAGTTGAGTTCTCATTACCGGAACGTCTCAAAGCAGACAACACGGTAAGAGTGAATCAGATAGTTACTATCTTTTTGATTAAGTCGTCAATTCATTTCCTAGAACAAGTTTGATTAACATTGAATCGCACCATCGTTTCTTTACAGTTGACACAAGTTTGATTCATATAGAATCTCGCAAGTCACCTACCAAGAGCTTGTTTGATGCTGCTCAGCAGTGATTTCCCATCTCATTGTGAGTACATAAGTATCACTCGAATGTCGGCATCGATCACAAGGATAATGCGTAGGACTCTTGTTGCCACTTGTGAACTTATTTGTGTTCAACAAGTGTTAGTAATGGAATGAGATGTCCCTAATGAATTTATTTAATGTATCTCTGGCTCTAGACTCGATTAGTGCAATTTGGTTGAGTACGTCGGAGGCGTAGCAGACTGCACCTATTCACTATTAACTAACTTCAGAGTGCTGAGAAGTCCATTAGAAGTGCGTGTGAATCTCCCTGACAAATGAGACAAGTTTCTTTTGAGAGAAACCCAAAATGGCTCAAGTGTTGTGCATTGCATCACTGGGTCATGATGTCGGCTCATATGTCATGCAATCAACATTGTGGTTTTTTTATTTATATCTAACAGCATATGTATTGACCTGGTTTTCTGCCTAAAGTAGTGGTGGAGGGCTACTTTCTTTAGACCCTTTTCCATACATTTTCTTTTTAATTCTTACAGCCCCTGCAATGCTTTACCAAGACGTCATTACAACACCTTGTGATGAATGTTCCATGTAGCTCAATCTTAGTCGGCTATTCCATCCATATACACATTCATCCACCAATCAACCTAAGGACTCTAATTCTAACTATGGAGTATCCTTGGGTAGATCCCTCTGGTTCTGGTTGGATCATAGGACAAATACCTAACCTTATCACCTTATGACTTCAGAATCGTCATGAAATAAGATGTTGTAGGGTATGAGATCGTAACCATAAAACCTTTTTTGAAGAGTATCAAGAACTTTGAGTGATAAGTCTCACTTATTATTTTCAAAGATCACATTAAATTACAGTACTCCCCTTATTTTAAATACTAATTCTCCAGTTTTTGAAATACTTTGTGATTAAAAATTTTACATCTTGAAATACCATCGGAAAACTTTTACCTTAGCATGAATAACATGGAACATAAACTTGCTCCCCCTCGAATTACATTATGTTTGACACAACAAAAGACATGATACCAAGTTGTAAAATGAATAACAAATTGAGGTTATCATTGTTTGAGCACACAAATTTTTGAAAGATTATTAATTGTCATCGAAGAATTCTTGAAAGATTGTGCTCAACCACCTAACTATCTTATAACAATCAATCTATTTAATAGTCTTTATTATTCCATATATGTTATTGAGATTAGTGTAAATGTTTTGATTACCGAAAGAATTTAAGAATAGTAACCAAAATCATTAAAACATTGTTTTTCGAACAAAACTCCCCCTGCAAAAACTGACTCATTTAAAAATGACACGCAATGTAAAAAATTGTCTTTGAAAACAATACGATGAAAAGAAAATGGGAGGAGTGTTGAACCACACAATTTCGAAAAGATTTTGAATCGTCATTGAGAAATGCCATAAGAATTGTGTTCAACTTTCTTGAAAAACCAAAACAGTTAGCAGACTTCCCATCTAACCTTCAAGGGTTAACCCGCACTTATGCGTGATACACTCCCATGTTGTTGTTCGGGACCGAGTTGCAATCTGAGAGAGGATTACACGTCATCAAGCGAAAAATTAAAATGACATGTTTTGAAAACATTTGAAAACTCGTTCGAACTTCATCTCACGCCCGTGCGGTTTTAATTAACATTCTAGGTAACGTAAAAAAAAAAAAAATAATTTATCATTCCAATAGACTTGTCCGAGAAGCACAATATTTTTTAAGCTTTTCGTGATTTTTTGATTTGTATTTTTCTTTTGAAATTGTTATATTTTTGTATTTTTCTTTTTGAAATTTATATTTCTTTGTATTTTTTTCTTTTTGAAATTTTATATTTTTGTCATTTTTTTTTTCAACAATATTGTACATGTTGATTTTGATCGAAGTATCAAGCAGATTCTTTTGTCAAAACCTCCAGTCTCTGCTGGATTCTAAACATCCACATACCAATTCGCCTGATCAAGATACTGAAACCTATCTTGGATTGATGAGACTTAGTAAACCACATCACCCAATTGGTAATCAGTTCAGACAAAGTACAATTCAGATATACCATTTTCACCCTGTTCCTTGATTAAATGATACCGAGTATAGATTGCTTGGTACAACGGAGATGGGCTGCCCGTGGGGGGGGGTTGCATAGATTGCTATGGCTGACTGAGAGTCCGCAATACAACAGTAATTTTTAGTAGTTGAAGCCATAATCTTGAGGCTGTGTCCTCATCCACATGACTCTGAGCACAACTTGCAGATAACGCCACGATATTAAACCTCTGCGGATGACATTGCAGTACAATCTTGCTTCTTTGACATCCAACTGACTAACTTATCACCTAGGAACTGTATCCTCCAGAACGTGCTTTGCGAGTATCAACGCAACCGGCATGAACAGCAATATGAAAAAGCGTTAGTTCAAAGCCAAACCCTTCGGATACCAAGTCCCATGTTAATGGTACCTATTAAGTATCGAAAGATCCTTTAACCTCTTTTGAAGGTTTTTTCATCGGTCCTTGCATCGATATCATGCCACAATAACACACACTTGCACTATGATTTGGTCTACCTATATGTCGACATACATGAGTGAACCGATTTTGCTACGGTAGTCAGTTTGGTCTACTGGTTTTACCACTCAAGACTGCATCTAATTTAGTGTTTCGTAGCCATTGGTGTACAATGATTGTCCTTTTTGCCATACCATGTTTTTTCAGAATCTCTAACAGTATATTTGGCCTATTTGACTAAAAATACCTAAAAATTCTTGTACAACTAGTGTTACTAACCCTATAGGAACAATAAAAAAGAAGACTTTAAGGTTTTTAAGCCAAAAAATTTGAATCACTATTTTGCTCTTTGTAAAGGTTTTTAAACACAAATCAAACACAAAAAAACTAAACATACCACTCTATGGCTCTGATACCAATTGAAGAATTCTAGTAATCTTATGATCAAACCAAGAATAAGAGTGAGATGTGGGTTGTGATATTAGAGAGAGATTGGATGGAAAATGGATGAATTGTATAAAATGAAATATGGTAAAATGGAACAACCAACAACCAACCCTCTCCAAGGCTAGGAGAAGGGCTTATATAGGTCCTATAGACCGGCCCATGGGTTATGATGGGCTTCCCATAGGTCTTGGGCCGGACTAGATTACTAATCTAATCATTACATAAACTACGAGCTAAGACTGTTATAACTTGGAAGTGACTGACACTTTTTGTATTTCCAACACGAGCAACTGGAGCAAATGATTCTTCAAAATCAATACCTCTTCCTGAGCATAACCCTTTGCTACAAGTCGTGCTTTGTTGTGAATTACAGTTTGGTCTTCATCCTTTTTGTTTTTCCATAACCACTTTAGCTTGATTACGTGCTTGCCAAAAGGTTTGTCAACGAGTTCCTAGACTTTTAGTCTGTCAAACTGATGAAGTTCTTCATGCATTTCTTCTATCCATGCAGAATCAGCCATTGCCTCCTTAATGTTTTTCGGTTCAGCAGTGCTCACGGTGAGTGCGAACATACACATTTCAGGATCGGTTGTAAGTTGTCGTCTTATTTGAACTGGCTTGGATGGATTGCCATGAACTTGAGTTAACGGGTGATCTTTTATCCATCGGTATTTAGAATCTTGAGTTTGATTGAAGGTATGTATATTTGAAGTATCAATATTGCGTGAGGAAGACTCAACATTTTTTTGTACCGGTGTACAAAAAGGATTGGTAAATTCTGCTTGATTATCGTTGTTTTCCTCAGCATGAACATTTGTAAGAGTTTATGGTTCTGATGGAGGTTGAATATGCATTGAAGGTAGTGTGTCTTTTTGAATAGAATTATCGGCGGGAGAAGAAGACTTGTTGACACGAGAAGTACCATCATTGAAAAATTCATCGTATAAAGGACCGAAAAGAAGATCCAACTCCTGTTGTGATTGAACTGTTATCACACCCCGCCAAGGCAGAAACACGAGGCGTATCATCATGGATATCATCACAACACAATGGTGTCAACAATAGAGAAACACTAAATGCATAACTAAGGAATAAAGACACAATGTGTCATGACAATACCGAAAACCAAAAGAACGACATATTGTATTAATGAAAAAGGGTCTCACCAATACAAGAACAATATCTCACAAACCTAATAAAATCAAATAACATTCGAAAAAATCCATGCAACAAACATAAACAAACTCAGGAGTGAACTCCAAATGCAATCCTAGCGGTCGTTCTAGCCACTTCTCTTAACCCTAATATTCTCATGAAGCTCACCTGAAAATGATGCATAAATACGTCAGCACAATGGTTGGTGAGAGTCATAGGTTTAAGACACACAAAACAAACCTTTAAATCTAATTAAATCATTACTGTAATAATTGAAAACACTGCACGACAATAAATGAACTACCATATAAGCTATCATGTAAACCAAATCAAATCCAATCCAAACCAATACCATTCACACGATTACGAGACGTCTCTATCGCAGAACTACTCTAATTGATCACTAAGCCTTGGAGCATACCACAAATCCACTCCAATTGATCACTATGCCATATAAAATACCACAAAACCCACTTCTATAACACCCTGTGTTTTCAAGTCTTTGACGACGTCAATAAATGTGCTATTTATTTTTATTATTGTACGTGTTTGCTTA
>BQNB010172293.1:0-10725 GCA_026074375.1 Tanacetum coccineum
GCTTTAGGAGATGGTTTAGCGATAATTTTTATTGGTGAAACATAGCTTGTCAACATATAATAAGGTTATGTCTACTGTTTTCCTGTATTCTTTTGGATCATTGACTTGCTCAAAACTTGCATGGAATTGTGGATGTGTCTGTTTAATAACGTTTTTTCATTTAAAACCCTATAAAAAGTGTTACTCGTGATGTACATTTTTGTATGGAAACAACTAGTCTATAATGGTACATGTATATATATAGAGGCCTTGAGGGTTTTATGATTCATCCTTACCTAGTTGGTTACTTGGTTCTTGAATCTTTCGTTAGTGTTCAGTTAAGCAGAGATATTGATATTATTTCTTTACGTAGAAAATGAACCTACATATATTGAATCATTTTGCTATTTGGCGAATAAAATCTAACGGAAAGGAATTTTGGTACAGTGTATGGTATGGAATACGCGTTTGGAGCACATGACTATCCGATTAGTGGAGTGTTTGAAGTAGAACCCAAGAGTTGCCCAGGGTTTATATACAGATGTACTATCCCATTAGGTCATATAAGCAAATCTCCTACAGAATTCAGGGCGTTTATTGAGACTGTTGCTTCAGAGTATCACGGGGACACTTATCACCTCATTTCCAAGAATTGCAACCATTTTACAGATGATATATCCCAAAGATTAACGGGCAAAGGGATTCCCGGGTGGGTTAACCGGCTCGCTAAACTAGGTTTGTAACTCCATCTATTCAGTTTATATTGCTTTTAAGTGGAAATGCAAGCATTATATTTGAAACTTACTGGTTTTGGTAACTTTTCTCAGGTGCTGTTTGCAGCTGTCTACTTCCTGAAAGCCTTCAAGTAACTGCTGTTAAACAGATTCCAGAGTATCATGATTGTGGTATGTGTTTTGTGTGATGCCTTTACTTCTTTTTTGAGCTTTTTGGTGTTTAATATGATGAAGACTTTTTAGTGCAATTTGACTTTTTAGTTGTAGTTAATAGATTTTATTTTAAAGTAAAGTCATAGATAATTTTGCGATTAACGCCTATCATGTTCTTGTGTTTGGTAAAGTCATAGGTTTCGTTATTCTTTCTAGTCATCTTTAGATTAATACGTCAAGTTTTAAGTTGAAAAATTGCTCTGCTTGACCTTAAAATGTTACTTTTGTATCCTTTTGGGTCAAGCCTAGGAGCAGTGGACTAAGGGGTGTTTGGATATATGTTTTCAAAATGATTATATCTACTTGTAGAATCATACTGAAGCTTGAAATTAAGTAAATTGGAGCAAAGGATGGTTAGGTAATCTTGTATTTATATCGGAGGTCATTGTTTCGACTCTCGAATGCTGAAAGCTAGTTGTTGCAGCTCATTTTGATGCGTTTACAATCTGTTAAGCTTATTAATCTTGAGGATAGTTAAAATAATTGTATATGTATCTCGATGAATCTGATTATAAGAGTCCCTCACATTCGATACTGAATCTCTTATTGTTCTGATTGATTTGCAAACGAAGATGGAACCGCGTCTGTGTCAACTTCAAATGGTCAGGAATAACCTTTAGAGTTTTTTGACGATGCAGATCAAACAGTTGCTCTCAACACCAACACCCGAGTCAAGCGAAGTAACTTTTATAATAGAGGTTGCTAGGTGATAAAATAAAAACTCTTAGAAGTAATTTTTCGACTGCAAGTGATTTGATTTTTATTTTTTTTTTACTTTTACTTTCTCTCTTTTTGCACTTTCATTTGTTGTACAATCAAATGTAATTTTCGTTTCCACATCATTGGATATTGTAGAAGCTTAAAAATCTTTATTGATTGATTTGATTGAAACTCTTTCTACCACCCCGTCATTTTTTATGAGTTCCTCCGGTCAGGTTCCTACATGGCTACATCCACAAACATCAAGCGTAAGCATCTACAGAAAATTCTCATTTTTGCAACAAAAATAGTGTTTCGTTACATAAAGACGAGTCAGTATATTAACTGTGGATCCTAGTTATACTGGCATAAATAAAGACGCGATAGTGGGTCTTGTTTAGTTGATCAGAATATAAACATATTCACAACCCACAAAAAGAATTTTCAAAACCTTGATTAAGTTTGATAATGCCCAAGCTGCTGTTCGGACACTGAACTGTTTTGTCTGGCAATATCATTCTTCAAATAGGTAGTAAAGCTTCTCGAGAAATAAGGAGATCCCTTAACTCCTTTCATTTACCCGCCACATTCTCGCCCATGCACGTTGTTCGGCCACATATAATGAACTTTTTTGTGGTTAATTAGCAACAAGTCACGTTATCAGAGGTCATCTTTTATACGAGCTATAGGTTGGCTTAACAAGCTGACACAAGAAGAATGTGTAAGCTTGTTTAGCAAAGTGTGCGTTTAGTTTTAGAAAAGTTTTCTTAATTTTCTTTCTCTAGTTTCCTTGAGAAATGAAGTAACTCTTCTTTCTCTAGGTAACCTTTAGAAAACTGAAGAACTCTAAATTCAAGTTCTCTAAATCATACTTACAATAGAAGAAAACAAGTTTTCTGTTTACAATAGAAAATTTTCAGAAAATACTCATTTTGAACAGGTTTTATGTTTTCTCTGTGTTTCTTTGTGTTTGTCTCTAGAACGTCATTTGCCTAGTTACTTTTCTCGAAACGAAGTTTTTAATCCCACATGGGATAAAGAGAAGAAATTTTGCTGAGTTATATAGAGTGGGGTATTTCATTACCTCAAGTTGTTATAATTGTTAGAGAAAAATGCAAATGTGCTGGGGCACTTTTGTGAGTAATTTTTGCAAACCACAGGGAGTATATTTGAACTTTTCTCTAATTGTTATGTTGCACTTTTGGGGAGTAAGTCTGCAATTTTTGCGGTATTGCAAACCACAGGGAGCATATTTGAACTTTTCTCTAATTGTTATGTTGCACTTTTGTGAAGTTGAAGAGTAAGTCTGCAATTTTTGCAAACCACAGGGAGCATATTTGAACTTTTCTCTAATTGTTATGTTGTTGGTGTATGATGTCTAATAGAGAAAAGTTCCATAAGGAACATGGTCAAAAAAAAGAACAAACCGCTTCATCTTATCCATTCATTTTATTTTCATCTAATGGTTTAGATTAATTCTTATTTTAATTTAATTAAAAAAAACTCACTTTCACCTATTTATAAAAATTAAATATCTCACAAACCGTTCATCGTATTAACGCAAAAACGAAACATACAACGGACGAGAATAAAATCATCTTTCAATAGAGAGGCACTTCTATATACTTTTCGACGAACTTTTTATTCGATTTGTTTTTACAATCACTTAGTGAAAAAATCCCATGATATTTGTATCACGATTCTCATGAGATTTCAAAAAATCCCATAGAATTTTTTCTGACTTGATTGAAAAAAAAATTCGAAAAGTTCGTCGAAAGTAAGTATAAGTGCCCCTCTAAAGAAAGATAAACAAAAATACTCGTCGCGATGGAGTATTTTTTTTTTCGTTAAACGTTTTATCGTTTTGCTAGATATTTAGTTTTTAATAAAAAGGGGTGTATACTTCGACGAACTTTTCAATCACGTCCTTGAAAAAATCACATGATGATTTGTATTCACAATCCATGTGATTTCCACAAAATCACATGTATTTGTGTACAAATCTCATGTATTTTTAAGACGTGATTGAAAAAAATAATTTAGAAAAAAAATTCGATCGGAAAAATCACTCGAAAAAATCCACATGAATTGAATCACAATCTCCGATGATTTCCATAAAATCACATGTGATATTGTGATACAAATCAGCATTTGTGATTTTTCAGGACGTGATAGAAAAAAAAATCGAAAAAAGAGTTCGTGAAAATAAATATAGGACTTGCCTCTATAGAAAGATAAAAAATTACTCGTTGCAACTTTCGACGAACTTTTTTTCCGTTTTTTTTTAAATCACGTCTGAAAAAATCACATGGAGACTTTGTACACATCCATGTGATTTCAAAAAATCTCATGAGATTTTACAGAACGTGATTGAAAAAGAAAAATTCGAAAAAATTTCGTCCGAAACGAAGTTTTTAATCCCACATGGGACAAAGAGAAGAAATTTTGCTGAGTTATATAGAGTGGGGTATTTCATTACCTCAAGTTAATATAATTGTTATGTTGTTGGTGTATGATGTCTAATAATAATGTTAACATGGGAACTAAAACATTACTAAACGTAACTACTCACAAGAGTTCTTAACTTACTCAAAAGATTTGTTACTTGCAATGTTTTTTAAAAACAGTTTTTAATTGACTCGATCGAGCCACTGCGTCACGGTTCAACCGGGTTTTTATGCCAAAACCGGCTTCGGGTCACGGTTCAACCGAGCGAGTTAAACCGGTGTTGTTCAACCGGGTTTTTATGCCAAAACCGGTTTCCGGTCACTCGACCGGGTCACGGTTCAACCGAGCGAGTTAACCCGGGTTTTAAAACACCGGTTACTTGCACCTTTATTTATGTGCCAACATTTTTGACTATTATGATACCGTCTTAGATATAGTGATTGTATGCATTTGTAAAAACGTTAGGTGCATTCATGTTTCATAAATTTTACTAGACATGTCATATTAACACATATCTTAACACCATTACAAGTTTGATGTTTTTTCAGCTATAACATGTTATAAAATACGTGGGTCTCATAACACACCACTAAAAATACCAAACATTACATGACATTTTTTTAGCTATAACATGCTATAAAGTACATGTGTCTCATAACACCACTAAAAGTACCTCGCTCACAAAAAAAATAATCAAATAATGCTCACGAAGGGCTGGCCAAATGGCGGATAACGGCGCCATAGGGCAACCATCGATGCAGTTTTGCGGCGCCATAAGGCAAAAAAAAAACCTATGAGGTGTGATACGCCACTGCAATGTGGTCTGTAATTAACGGATCCTAGAGATTAGAAAGCCATATTCTGCATTGGGGGTGATGGTATGTATTCGTGGCAGTTTTTGTGAGAATAAGGTTGAGCTTTTTTTATTAATGACTTATTATAGTCTTTTTACGGCTTTTTTTTACCTTTCCCACTCTACTACTATTACCGCAAACTAACCTAAACTGACCAAAAATGATTTTTAACTCATACTAAGTGATCGTAAAATAAAATGTAACTTTTTTTGTCAGAGCCTGCGCGGATAACAAGCTGGATAGTTCAATAGGTTTGTAGAGGGATCTGAAATAAGACAAAGAAAACACACTTCGGTTAGTCGGAGCACAGGGATGAACTCTGTGAACCGACTCCGGTGCGAGAGTAAGACGTATGTATTTTATAGAGAAAAAGTAGAGATGAAGTGAATAACATACCTGGAATGTATAGGCTTCGAAAGCCTATTTTTATTTAGGCGTCTTAGTTGTTACGCCGTAAACAATAATATCTTGTTACGGCGTATAGGCTTCGAAAGCCAATTATTATTTTAGGTCGGTTTTTTATTATGTTTATGTGACTTTTTTTTCAAAATTTACTTCCGTAGATATAAGGCATAGGATCATTTTTTATCGTTCAGTTATCGATAAACTTTTATTTTATATTTTTTAACCTTTGTTAGGGTTTTATTGACGCTTCCCTTCTGCGTCATATATTTGATACTCTTCTGAGAAATCAGTGTACTGCGATATGGAATAGTCATCATACTCATCATGGGTGTAGTTTTCTTGAAGTAGTCTTGATTAGTTATGGAAGTTTTAGTAATTTTAAGTTTTTAATCCCATATCGGGTAAAGAAATGAAAGCCTGCCTACATATATATTGTGGTGCATATGGACTGGTAAGTTGGGATTAGTATTATTATGTTGACGGGTGGTTCTTGCACTTGTTAGAAAACAAAACCAACAACTAATTGCACTTGCCACTAGTTAATTAATATAAGTTCTCCAATTATTATTTTTGTCATGTTGTATTAAATATTGAAAATCTTTTCTTATTCACACTAGTGGAGTAACTCTCTATTTTCTCTATGCAGTTAGTATGTCACTAGTTGACTCTTAATTTCCTATTGGTAGTTAACACGGTGAATATGAAAATGTTTGATTTATATTCTTTTTTATGTTTTAACAATTAAAAGTTGGTTACTCATCGACACAAACAATCTATACTATTCATGAAAAGTATATCATTAATATTTAATCTTGAAAATTTTAAAATTTGAAATGAAAACTAATAAATTAAAACTTATAACAACATTTCAAAATAAAAAATGGAAAATAACAACCGGAAACAAATATGCATACATGGTTATAAGAACAAATAAGCATACAAGGTTTAAAAAAACTATCACTATAACTATGTGTAGCTATAAAATCTCGCTGTTATGCACGGGTACTCGTAGAGTATCTTGAAAAATGTCTATTTTGGTAATTGAATTGTTCATGAACCTGCGATTTCATTGTTTGTACTTTTCATGTAATGGATTTGTGGTTAATTAGTGTTAGTACAAAATGTGTTTACAGGCTAGAGGAGTGGATCTAAGGTGATTATTGGGATGGGCGAATGGATTGCATCTTGCACTAAATCAAGTAATAAGATGATTCTCAGCACAATGAAAGGTAAACCGTTAGTCTTATCGTGGAGACGGACCCCACGATTAGACTCCGGCGTGAGAGTAAGTAAATATGTTTTATCAGAGAATGTCAGAGTATATGTATGTGTAATATGGTCAGAGAATCATACCTCGTGGGGTGTCAGAGTGTCCCCTTTTTATAGGTGAGCCAAATATTAGGTTTTCTTATTATTTCGCTAGTTTCTGTTAGTGGGCCGAAGTGGGACCCTTATTGGATAAGGATCCGCTTATAATCGTGACTTGCGGACACTAATTCCATTCCGCGGACGCTTGTTGATCCGCGGAGGGTTTGTCACGTCCGGCTTGCTTCTTCTGAACCGTGCCAATACGAAATTGGGCTTAGTTCTGGCCCATTATGCTTTTTGCTGCTTTTACTTGCTTGGTTGGGCCTGGGGCCCATTGTGATAATATGGTTCAGGCCCAAAGGCCTGATACACCTATTATACGTCATCAATTAGCAACAAGTGACAACTTTTCATGCATGTAATGGATTTGTGGTTAATTAACAAGAAGTCACGTTATCAGAGGTAATCTTTTATACCACTTATAGGTTGGCTTAACAAGCCGACACAAGAAGGGTGTATATGTTTGTTCAGGAGCATATCTAGTAGGGTGACTAGTGGATGCTCACTGAGTCACTTCTAATAAGTAATAAGCTAACTTTATTAGGTAATTATTCAGGCTATAAGTTATGTTCCTATTAGTTTTGCAATTAGCCCCTTTATTCATATCAATATTTAGATAAAAGCTCATAAACAAATAACTTAACCAATATGATATAGCACCAAAATTAATTACTTATCAAACTATTATAGACTAATTTTAGTTTAGTTCCTAATTATTACGGCGTGAGGTAGAAATGATAGGTTGAAAAACAACAAATTCATTTTTGGTGCGATGTATATACAACTATAATTTATACGTCAAGTTAGGCCCTTCTTAACGGCTCCGCCCATGCGCTTGTTTAGCAAAAGTTGTATCCACCAAAATTATAAAATGAAGAAACGTAGAGATAAAATGCCATGAATTATACACGAATCGAAAAACAAAGAAACAAATAACAACTTAAGCTTCTATGCGCACTCGCTATAAGGAATCGATAGTCGGTCACGCATTCCATTTATATCAGCAATATATGCAATGGTATCAGTTTTCTCATAGCTTTAGAAGAAAAAAGTTGTGTTTGTCTCTACATGGGATAAAGAGAAGAAATTTTGGTGAGTTATATGCGGCGGTGTATTTGGTTTCAAACCCCGTGGATTAATCGGCTAAAAGGTCAAAATTTATGTGTGTTGGTTTTTTTATCAACACAAACAATCAAGAACTCGAACGCCATGCCATTAATTCATAATTTTTTTTTAACTTTTTAGATCTTGAAGCTATAAGACCGATAGTAATGCAACCATAAAGATAATCGAATCAACCTCTGTCACATCAGCGCCAACTCAAATTTCTCTCTTGTAGGGGGAAAGGGTGGACGCGTTTGGTTTGTGCCGAATGGTTCAGTCCCATGACGATCAGTCGAAGAGTTGCTTTTCTTAATGTAAGTTTGTCGCCATTCTTAGTAATATGTTCGTAAATGTCTATTTTTGTTTATTGAATTCTTATCATGCGATTTCTTTGTTTGTACCTTTTTCTGTAATGGATTTATGGTTAATTGCCAAGTCACGTTATTAGAGGTCGCCTTTTATACTAGCTATAGGTTGGCTTAATAAGTTGACACATGCAAAAAGAATGTGTCTATAAAGTATGAGCATGATGTATTTACACACCAACTTCATAATATTTTACTCAGGCGAAATTACGTATCGTTGTTGTATGCAAGAAGTATGTGTACGCTTGATTAGCAACACATGTATATATACTAAAGTACTAAAATTGTAACACGAAGAAACATAGAGATAAAATGTCATGAATTATACACGAATCGAAAAACAAGAAAACAAATAACAACTTAAGCATCTATGCACGCTCACTATAACTCTATAAGGAATCCATAATCGGTTACGGCTTTTGAGTGTCTACGGGCATCACATGCTTAGGAATTTCTACTAGGTATTTTCATAGACGGGCTAGGTCAACATTTATCACCAGTGGAATATTGTACTATCATTAAGTATCGCCTCATTATTCCATTATTTCCGGTTGATGCAATATGCCTAGTTTGCAAAGCATGTTCGGATTTCTTTGGGCAACATGCGGTTCATTGTAAAGAGCTTTTGGGCTTCAAGTACCGACACTATATTGTTAGGGACGTTCTTTTTGACATATGTAGGTGCGTCGGGATCTCCGCCAAGAAAGAAACATCTGTTGACTTTTTGACTTACCCATTGGATGGAAGATCCACACTCAGGCTGGCAGACGTTTTGGTTCTTTGATAGGTTGAAGAGAAACATGCGTGTGTCGATCTTACCGGGGTTTCTTCTCTCGTGTATTTGAGTAGTCAAGGTTTTATAGCGGGACTTGTTGTTTTGAAAGTCGCCTCGTGCAAAGCGACAAAACACAAGAACACATGCATTGAAAATCAACATGTGTTTATCCCTTTCGCGTTTGATACATTTGGTTTCCTTGCACTTGAGGCGGTGGGGGTCCTCAATAGAGTCCAAAGAGTTATTCATAGTAATCTTATGACATCTATAGATGTTGTTTTCAAAAGAATTGGTTTTGCAATATAAAAATGACCGATGGTACAACTTATTGCCCGTTTATCTTTCACCACTATGTAAATTTTATTTTTAAAATTAATAAAAATTTGCGAGTTCTAGAAGAATTGATGCTTCTGGTTCTATCTCCAATTATAAAAATTTGGTAGTAGCTCTATTGTTTCATCATAGATTATGTTAGCGTGTGGAACCCAAAAAAAAACGCATTTCTGTACTGTATCAGCTTTCTCATAACGTTCGAAGAAAAAAGCCGTGTTCATCTCTAGAACATCATTTAGCCTAGTTACTTTTCTCGAAGAAGTTTTTCATCCCACATCGGATAAAGAGAAGAAATTTTGCCGAGTTATACAGTCGTGTATTTGGTTCACTCAAGTTGAGAAGTTGTTGGTATATTATGTAACTTTTTGTCAATTGGTCACTCCAATTCTCATTAGGGGTGTGCAGGAAACCGAAAAACCGAACCTAAACCCAAAAAAACCGAAGAACCGAAATCTAAAAAGCCGAAACCGATTGAAAAATCGATGGTTCGATTTTCAGATTTTGAAAAAACCGAAGTTTTTGGTTCGGTTCGGTTCGGTTTTAGCATTAATAAAAACCAATATAAACCGAACCGATCTTTATAAACATGGGAACAAAAATAAGTTTTGATCGAAGTTAAGGGACGATGAATATGCTCCGCTAGATTAACTATATCATATCGAGTAACTACTATTTGTTTCCTATGCTTCTTGAATATGCCATTAATGACACATAATAAGTTCTCTTATAGGAGTTTTTTGTGTTTATTAGGTTTTTATCGTTTTTATTGTGTTGCTTTATAACAAAAAAAAAAAATTTGGGATTATATATGGTCATTTGTTTCTTATTGTCATTGTTGTGTTTTTGGTTTCTCATTATTTGGATTGTTTCTTTAAAGTTTTTTAGGTGTTGGTTTATGGTATATTCCAAATCGACTTTGTAAAAGCAAGCTCGATAAATCGTATAGTAACCGAAAAAACCGAAAAACCAAACTGAAAATAAACCAACAACCGAAAAACCAAACCGACACGGAACCGAAACCGAATGGTTTCTAAAACTCAAAAACCAAAAAATTTCGGTTCGGTTTCGGTTTTATACAAAAACCGAACCAAACCGAACCATGCTCACCCCTAATTCTCATTGTTAAAAAAAGACTAACGTGATATAAATGCATAACATGAGGGAATAAAATTGTAATTTTTGTTTTCCCTCTAACAATACGTTTTGTTTTAAATATACTTTTTATTTTATTTTATTATACTTGAATATTTTTTTTGGGTAAAAGGTTACCCCGGTAAAGTATATTAATCACAGAAAGTTTAAAAACAATTAAATGTGGCAGAAATACCACATTAACCTCAAGCAAACGCTTGAACTACCCACTATCACATTAGAGACATGCCTCCAATGTAAACCAAAATATACAAAAAATTAAGACACATGCCAGTCCGATTTGCAAAGCTTCCAAG
>BQNB010172294.1:0-13478 GCA_026074375.1 Tanacetum coccineum
AACAGTAATAAACGGTATTTCCCGCGCTTCATTTCTTTTCTCTTTATACCATTCTTTGACCCAAGGTAACGAGGTGTTGACTTGGGCTTGGTAAATGGAATTGGGCTTATGGGATTATATGGGCTCGAGATATAAAGGTTATAGTTATAAGGGATAACGACCGTTTTCTCTTTAATAAAAAGGAGATAACGGTGTTAGGGTTTTTAGGGCTTTTGATGAATTTGGTTTAACATTAAGGGTATTTTAGGTATTTTCAAGGGTTTTGTCTTCGTGTGATTGACTAATGTTGACCAAGGATTGACTATGTTGACCATTGATAGCAATCTTCTGGCTCTTTTGCACTCTATCCGTTCCCGTGCCCGTGTTTGTCCGGTTTTGACCATTTCCTTGTGATAATTGCATTATCCGTACCTACACATTCACAAACAACAAAATACATAAATACAAGCATATTTTTGCACATTTTAATCATTTAAGGGTAATTTTTGATATAGAAAGGATATGTGATTTCTCACATATCAAGGTGTTAAATACTTTAAGATGGTGTTTGATTCGGTTTATGTGTGGGCTTATGAGTTTATTTGATTTTGGTTTATATGTGGGCTTATGAGCTTATTTGATTTTGATTTATATAATATAAGCTTGAATTTTGTGGCTTATATTAAGACTTATGAGCTTATATAAGTTTAGCATATCGTAGTAAACTTATATAAACCCATAAGTCTCTAAATAAGCCAAAAAATCAGGGCTTATGTTATATAAGCCAAAATCAGATAAGCTCATTATAAGCCTACATATAAGCTGAAACAAACACCCCCTTAATATATTATTTACTTGTCTTATTTTTTGAAAGCCACTAACACCCCAACAATACGAGCGTACATATATAAGTCTTTTTTATGACAAACATGTTTGTCACAAAGAAATTATCAATTTAGTGACAAAGTCTTTGGTCACTAATAAGTTCAGTTTTAGTGACAACGTCTATATCCTCACCGCTTCGTGACTAATAAGTAAATTTTATGACAAGGTAATGACGAACTATGAGTTTCGTCACAAAATTGTAGTTTGTGACAAAGCAGGATGACGAGTATTTATTTCGTTACAAAATGCTCCAATTAGTGACGAAAATATGGTTCGTCAAAATATTGTTCGTCACTGAAAGCACTTTTTCTTATAGTGAACTAAGGCTTAGGTAAACTGATCATAAACCTAAAAGAAGCACAAGCCTCAATATTTTTCATAAAAGGCCTTTATGGGAAGCAACTCATACTCAACTTGGCTCGAATGCACCCATAACAACTATATATAATGATGAAAAGATGAAATATAAGACATATACACAATTAAGCCTGCTGATTGTGATACCACGTTAGGAAACAGAGTATGTTACCTTACCCTATCGCATACTGACATGATGTAGTATCCCTTCTAAGAACTGTGTGTTCTATCCGTCAGCGAGCCATCGAAAGTACGCAGCTGAACCTACAATATGATTACAAGTAGTTAGAACACAGTGCTAATATTTAAAGTAGGTTCAGTATGATTACATGGTGCTTTTTAGTCATAGTATGACAAGGAATAATATGAGTCGAGTATCACTAACAATAATCCTTTTGACCTTGGTTATCTCAGCCTTTAGTTTTGACAATATACTTATATAATCCATAATGAAACTCAATACATGATATATATCCATTTCCAGTAGATGTCTTTCAATTTGGTTGACCAAACTCAATCTATAGACTATGGGAAAATGGGTCATCTTAAGCCTAAAAAGACCACGAGAGGATTTTGTTTGTCTAATTTTACTAGAAAGCGCAATTAAATACGAAACCTATTCAAAGTTCCGTTACAATTATACTAGTACTTCTCAGCAACCTAGGTTTAAGTTCAATGTATCATTCTCTCAATAAAAAACGCGAGTGAATGACGTACTTGTATGTCATCTTCTACACAATGAGCATTGGTCAAAAGCTTTCCGTCACCAATTATGCAAGCATTGCATAAATAGTGAGAAACCACCTAAATTAAGATCTACAAAATCCTTATCTTTCTATCGTTGCAAATAATAGTCTTTCTTTATTGGTATTTGCTAATGAGTGCCCACTAGGCACTTTTTAAATTCATTTAATGTGAATTTATTATGCTTAAACTTTCCAAATATTTTCACTTTAAAAAATGCCGACTAGGCACCCGATAGCAATCACCTTCTTTATTAATACATGAAGTACAAATAATAATATATACACTTAAATTAACAAGAAGATACATTACACTATAATACACACCCTCCCACAAAACAAAATTATTGTTTATCATAGTATTTTTTGTTTTAGTGATGTTTCATATTGAATTGAACAACTTAGATCTCTACCTCCTAGCTCGTGTCACCGTCCATGTCTAAACCTAGGTAACCTTACAAAAAATTTCAAAATTTCTAGTTCTTTGTAATTTCTCTCCTTACCGATTTGCTCACTCACCATGCTCAACTACTCACTCATGTGAGTTAGTACCTCATTTTCGAGCATATTTCCTTTATAAATAAACAAAACTTACAAATGGCATGACTATCTAATACTAATACTTACAACAATAACAACAATGAGTCAACTTAAAATGAATGCTTCAAATACCTTTTCCTGCAAGTCTGAGAATTTTCTCTAAAGTGAAACAATATAAAGGCTGAGACACTTGTAAAGCATCATGTTATCGCCTATGCACAACAAAAAACTAATTTTTGCAAATGTGTAGATTACTTATGCACAAACATATCAGCCTATGAAGGTCACGGTTCATATTTATTGCAACTAGCAATGAAGCCTTAACATAAATGGGTTGCGATTCTCTGCTAGGCATTTCATCGAGCACCTTTTGAACAGTAAAGGTAATGATGATTCGTAACTTAAAACTTCTAATCCGCACAACCTAAACTTTCTAAATTTACATATTTTCACCCTAAAACTCATCAAAATTAGGTCAAAAGTAATCCAGGTTTATATAACCTAGCAGATTAGCTAAACAAATAGACAATCAAATAAGCACATAAAGCATAAAAATAACAATTTATTTAATGAACTTACAACAATTTCAAATGAATAACCAATGCGTGCGATACTGATCTGTTTTAAATTTATAACTCAGTATACCAAATTCTTAAGCAACACATACGAGCAAGTGAACTCGTCCGTAGTAGCAAGATATTAAATGGTAAGTCGGGATCGTTCGTGGGTATTTAGGTGTTTTGACTTGTAGGTTCCATGATCATTCATACAAACCTTAACAATGATGTGTAGAATCAAGATGCAGGAAAATAAAGACTTTATTGATGATTGAAAGAAAACTTTTTGGTGGCTAGAAACCCTAACAATAATATTGACTAGCTAACCTAATAATGATAAGAACAAAGTGTATTTATACACTAATGGGGTTTGGCCTATGGGCCTTTCTTTTGGGCTTTTGCAGGCTTTTTGCATAACACCCCATTTACATCATTAAACATTAATTAATTAATTAACTAATGAGCTATAAAATGCTAGTTTTCTTCAAGACCGAGCTTCTCTTGTTAGACTGTGAAATTATGTTTCTAACAATCTCCCCCTAAGTGAGGTCTTCTTTTGAGGTCTTCTTAGCGTACATATTTGAATTCATAGCATATTAGCTCGTTGTCGTTGCGGTTCTTCACTTGATTTACATTTGTGCTTCAGTAGAAATCCAATCTTTAACGTTCGATCTTGATCTCTGATTTATTGAATAATTTTGTGATCTTTTACTTTGATTCGCCATTCGCTGAACTTTGGTCTGACATGCTCATACTTGCTGTAATCATGAAAGCTTTAGTACTCTTTCTTCTTCTAATTATTTTGACTTTAGCATTTGAAGAAAACTTTGATTTCAGAGGTGCGGAAGCTTCATGTACTTAGCTTTCTTGATGTCTTCAAATCTTTGAGTATGAACAATATAGTTTTTAGCAAACTATCAGCTATCAACGGATTTGATATGTCTTTACCATGAGCCGTTTGCTATGGACTAGTCAATGCTTTGTTGCAATAACAAGGTGCAATGATAACCTTATAGTTTTTAGTAAACTATCAACTATGAACGGATTTGATATCTCTTTACCAGTAGCCGTTTGCTCTGGAGTAGTCAACTCTTTGTTTTAGAAACATGGTGAGTCGATTACCATACAGTACGAATACTGCACCTGTGATCAGATAGATTCAATAAAGAACCTTCTTGACAGGTTTTCCAGCTCAAAGCCTTTAAGTCCTCCAATACCGAAGTATCAGATTTCCGTATGCTTGCTGTTCTCTAAACCAGATGTCCGTAATGGAATGGTAAAGAGTGAGTCAGTACAGTTACTATCTGCTGACTATACCGTATAATTCCTTGTTCAGCGTTTTACTTCTTAATACAATTAAGTACCGTAGAAGACCTGTTGGCAAAAACATGATTTGAAAAACATTCGATGTGCTTGTGAAATTTATTTAGGACACAACGAAAGTTTAAATCAGAATGCTCTGATGATTTTTGAAAGATATCTCGAAAGATATGAAGTGCCTCATGGCTCTCATCAAACTCATACAAGTATTTGTAAGACGAGTCATTCTCACTAGTGGATACTGTCCGAAGACAAGTATATGAGTATTCTACGAATACCCTGGTGGTACAACATATCATTCCTTCGCATTCCTTAAGATCACTTTCCCAATCATGAAATAAAAGATTCTTTATGAATTATCAAGATACTTGTGAATAACACAAAAGCTTTGGTATCTTGACATTGTTGAGTATATTAACACTTTTACTCCCCTTACACATGTGCATCGATAATCAAAAGATGTTTTGCACATGCAAGGATAGGACTTAGCATTTTGAATCAATCGAATCATTAGTTATCCGGTTTACATTTAAGTCACATTTTCTCCCCCGATCAAAAGTATGCAACTTTTGTATGGTTTTGATCTATAATGGACTTAAAATGTTTTGAGCTCCCCCTCAAACATTGAGGTGAGCTAAATGAGCACAAATATCAAGTGAATATTAAAACTAGATCTGAAACATACCGAGACAGGAGTGATAAATCAAACCGTCTAAAGACGTAGGTTGTGGCTCGTTTCAATCTTTCAGTACTAGAATCAGCAACAGTGCGTCCAACTGACCTGCAAAACTGTTAGTATACCTGATTCTCCCCCTCAAACAATGACCCGGGTATAATAGAAAAGGTTTTGGTCAATGTCTGAATGGTGACTCCGAACATGTTTGAAAAAACAAATTGTTTATTAGAAAATTGTTCAGGTCTTAGACAACTTCTTGTCTATGGAAGAAATAATGCACTGAAACGTACATTAAATCTTTAGGTTAAGACCGGGTTACAGTCTAAAATAACTGCAAGCCATTTATCTAATTTTTTTTTATTTTTTCCGTTTTCTATTTTTTTTGATTTTTTTTTCAAATATACACAAATATACAAAGGATACAATGCTTTAGCATTCAAAAATACCAGATATCCCCTTGGAACTAGCCTTTCGATCACTAAGCTTGCAATTAGTGAACCTAGAGATCATAGTAACTTTGGAACTAGAACTAACGCTCGGGGCAAGTTCTAAAGGCTCAACAATAGGTTCCATTATCCTAGTTAAAGGACATATATCATACAATGTGAAATGTCGGCCAGTGGGTTTCCACTGAGGCTTAACACTACCAACAACCTTTCCAATTGGTCTCCAAGCTGTCTTAGTAGTGTTCACATTATAATTTCTGGTTGCTTTCCAAACCTTCTTAGTATGATTCACACTATGTTTGGCTTGGGGGGTTTTGGTATTCACAGACTTCAAAGAACGAATCACAAACTGATTATGATCGACAAAATTCAACTTCCTATTGTGATATGTTGCTCTCCTCGCGTTCACACTTTTACTTGGCAAGATATGATGGTTCCGAGTGTGGCTCTTTGGCATAGGTTTGCGATATTCAGTGGCAGGTTTGGTTCTTATAGACAGATTTTCAGAAACATTAAGCTTCTTGTTTTGTTGCACTGGTGGTTTCTGTGTGGGTCTATTTGAAGTCCTGGGGGGTTCCTGAAAAGTAACTCGCTTTTTCTTAGGCAACGAGGTTGGTTTCACCCAGTTGGCTCTTTTTAGACGTGGAACGTACTTTGAACCGTTGGTATACATCCCTGAAGCAAGTACTTTGGGTTTCTCAGAGGTTGTAGATCCACTACTCTTTTTTCCCCTCAGCTCAGTTTTCATTTTGGCATTCTCAGCAGTTAAGGCATTAATCTTTTCAGTGTACGCAGTACGTGAGTGAGTATTCGCCTTTGACAGTTCATCATACCATCTTTTCAGACTCACGTTTTCTACCTTAAGGCCATCTAGCTGAATCCTAAGGGAGGTAATCATATCTTTCAACTGAATTCTGTCAGTGTCTAAGGCCTGTTGGTCACAACTACCTTCAGTGGAACCTATATTCAACACCTTCACGATGTTGATCTGAGCATCTAAATTCCTGATCGTGGCATATTTCCCTTGAAGCCGATCTCTTAACTTATTTATTTCAAAAATGGCATTTGATGCACTTGACGTGTCACTGCACTGTTTATAATTCTGAAATTTAAGTTGTAAGCTAACATAATTATGTTCGAGAAAGGCAAAACGTTTTTCAGATTCAGTAATTAGCCGTTTCTGTTTTGAAATCTCAGCTTCAAGTTCAAGAACTTTAGTGTGTTCCCTATCGCATGCAGATCTAAGATCTTCGCAAAGGCAATTCGAACTAGGGGGCACAACAATATCGGAAGTAAGCACAATAGAGCAGATATCTTTTTCTAAACACTCAGCAATTAAGCATTCATTTATGATTAAAAGATTTTTCTTCTCTATGGTCAGGTTCTTGTTATCAAGAACACATTGTTCATACTCCGCCTCCAATTCATCAAAAATCTGTTCAAATTCTTTTATCTCTTTGAAAAATGTATCATTAGCAGCTTGGATATGTTTTTTGAAATGGTCGTAAAATGGTACCAGTTGTTGTTCAACAAACTGTTTTGCATAATCAAAACACCATTCAGAAACATAGTCTGGTTTTTTGTGTTCCTTTTTTGTGTTATCTTCAAAATTGATGAAAAGCAGCATTAACTTGTTGAAGACTGGCCAGAACTTGACTTGGAGGTCGGCTTTTATGAACAAAGGGAGTGACAGGACTATTTGGGTTACTAGTCTGACTAGCACGTTATGGCAGGGAAGCCAAATATGCTGTTCACGGGACAGTTTCGTGTTGAGGAACAAAACATAAAGGCGTTGAGCTTCTCATAGAAGCCATTCGCGGGGCGGAAGTGCCCTCGGTTTTTCGCTCATCTTTTTCATGCTAACACTTGTTGAACGAAGACCTCATTCACTATCCCAATATTACTAAACGGGTGGTGAGTTGGATGCAAAAGGGTAATCAGCATCATACAAAACAGGTTGAGCACGCTTGGCCATATAACCTAGACCTGGGTTACGGGTACCTAGGAGGGGCCTTGTGCAAGTCAGCGGTTGGGGTTTAGGTTTCTTAGAAAGCATAGGAATAAGTTTGTGTTGGCAATATTAAATCATTTGCAAATATTCATGCAACTTTGTTGCATTTTTAACAAAACTATTTCATTCTAGTATAAACTATTGCTAGATCATATTTTTCTCAGAAAAATCTTTTCTTTTCAGATTGTAAAAATGCATTGATTTTTCTTTTCCTGAAAGAGTGGATTTAAGCAATCGTTTTTTGCACATGATTCAGTGTTTCAGCTTGTTACGGGAAATCACTAGGGCTTGTTCCGTCTAAACTTTGTTCTCAAGATCAAAGTTTGACCTTTTGGGGTATCTGAGTTATATTTCTTGTTGATTAAGAAGCTCATTATTTTTAAGGTCTCGACTTCTAAGCATTTTTCTTGGTTACTTTTGCATGTAGTTAGTTGGGTTTGCAAGTCAGTTAGTTGGCAATCATAGAAACTTTATAGATGTGTCAGCAGATACTCAGTTGGAACATTTTGGGCTTCGGTGTCTAAGAAGATACTGATGATTCGGGATCGTATTGTCATCAATCCAGTCTCGGCATCGGAGTCTAATGTTCTTCTGGTGCATCTCTTGACTCAACTGATAATCCACATTATCAAAGATTTGATTGTCATTGGAGTGTACCTCATTGACTGAATTGTTGGTTGCACTAGTGGATGACAATTGGCAGGAAAGCGAATGCAGCGATTGGGCCTTCATCCACGTCTGAGTTCATAAGCCATCCTCATGATTGGCTTGAAACATGTTTGTTGTAGTTAGTGCCTGAGGTTGATCATAAGGTGCGGTGCATTCCACATCAGCGAGGAATGCTTCAGCTTCAGCATCCAACACATCTCCTTTCTCTTTAGCTTCCATCAGTAAAGCTTTATCTTTGAAGTACTGAGAGTCCATCTTTCTCTTGGGTTCTTTACACTGCCTCGGCAGAACATGTCCTTTCTCTGCCAGGTTGTTCATATCACCTTCTTGCCTCTAGCACCTGTATTACCAACATTACCTGGAGCTTTCCTCTGAATTGGTTCAGTAACAATGTGACCATCATGCACCGTAGCATGAGTCCTTGAGTTGGAGGAAGTCCTGAGCTGATTGTTGGTTGGTGGAAACTGCTTTTGGAAACCACTTAAGAGATTTAGCTCATCTGGTATAGTGGCATCAAAGCGCTTCGAGATGAGCAGTGGTGAGGACTAGGAAGTTGAGGTGATGAAAGAGTAGCGTGCAGATGTGGTGTGAGAACATAGGCCAGTGACACAATACTTGTAGACTTCATGTTTGCGAGTCTTTTTGGCAGAGGCTCGTAGGGCTTTGAGATGAGTATAAATCTGAACATATGGTGTGGTTGAGATATCCATGTTCTGTTTGACATTAGTCACATACTTACCCCAATAGGCTGGAAGATTGTTGACAAATTTAGTGTTCATCTGATGAGTAGGGATTTCAAGCTGAGTAATCTTCATGTCATTCACAAGCTTGTGGAAACGCACAAAGTAGTCATGAATGGACTCGTTTCCAATTGCACGAAAGCGTTCGTACTCATCAAACAGATCTTCCTTCCTTTGTTGAAGAGTCCTACCTGATCCTTGCATAAGCATTTCCACATTATCCCAAATCTCCTTTGCAGTGCTTGTCTGATTGAGTATGTTGAAGATGTGTCGGGAAGACCTTGACTGAGGATGTTTCAGCTTGTGTATTCAGCATTTCGAGCTTATTTTCTTTAGGTCATTGAACTCAGAGCAAGCTTCTTCTAGGTGAGGGCATAAACAGATAGAATTAGCAGGTGAGGATCAGTGACATCGGGTGAGGTGTAGGTCATCTGGATGGTATTTCCATTTCAGCTTGCAGTGAGTTTGACTCGATTACTGTGTATACGAATTCTTCCATGATTACAAGAGAGAGATTTGAAGCCAATATCGAAAGCCGGATCAAGACCGTGGTCGAGAAAAGTCAAGAAAGTAAAGAAAAGGATAAAGGAAAAAGACCATTTTGCCCTTACAATGGAAGATTAAATTACTAAAATACCCTTGGGCCCTTCTACACCATTCGGATAACAAAAGCCCAACAATGAGCCCAAAATCAAAGCCCATTTCTTGTTTACAAAACTTCAAGGGTCAGAACTGTCAAATCTCAAACTCATTTTATACTACATTTGTGGAAAAGAAACAGAGGGACTTGTTGTGCAATTACCCTAAACTTTCAAACAAAACGCGGGTATAACTTTTCCTCCTAACCGTTTTATAACGATTTTTCCCGCCAAAACACCGAACAAACCCAATCTTCCCAAACTCTTTCCCGTTTCTTCCTACTCTCACCCTACCTCGTATTTACCATCTCCACGTCATTTTTATGACGTGGCAGCCTCCAATTGGTGCGAACACATCACCAAAGACATCCAACGGCTTAAGATTCAAATGAAAAAGATCAACGGCTTGGAATGATGGAAGTTCTCATCTTCTCTTCGTTTTTTTTCTATAAATAGTAGCTTAATATTCATAGAAAGGGAGTTTTTTTTTTGGAGTTAGTTCAATTTTCTTTGTAAATTTTCCTTTTCAACTTACGTGTACTGTTCATCGTTGCAATTAAGTTTTTTTAAATCTTTCAATTCAGTTGTACTCATTGTTTTCTTACCTTGTACTCTTCTTTTCTTAAGCAATAAAATAGTTGAGTTGTTTTTGTTTTCAAGTTTTCATGTAATAAGCAAGTTTTAGCTAATAAGCTTGTAATAAGCTCAATATAGCTTATTGAGTTTACTTTTGTTCTAAAGTTGTTCAAATTTTGTTAAAAGCCATCTAAATACTGATTTTGTATGCTTTAGTTCAATGATGTTCATTTGAGTTTAGTGTGATTGAATTTGGGAAGCATTGAGGAGTAATAAGCTCAATTTCAGCTTATTGAGCTTAAGCTCAGGTTTTAGAGGCAAGGTGCCATATAGGTTTTGAAATTTAAAGCCACTCACTCAACAAGAGTGGCTAGAGTTCAGAGACTACAAGTGCAAAGGTTTAGATTCTTGTTTTTAATTTAAGCATTCAAATAGCTTAATTCATTAGCTTATTGCATTTTTTTTTGTGCTTAATCCTATTTAATTTTGCTTAGTTAGCTTAGAGATGCAATTGTTTTAAGCTGTGGTAGCTAGAATCCATTAAGGTCTCATTTCTTAAAATTCTGTCATTTAGGAGGGTTAAGCTAGCTGAGAAAGTGCTTATTTTTGAAACATAAGCTAGGAATTTTAGAGCTTAAATAGCTTAATTAGTTGAGTTTAAGATAGAGTAGATAAAAGGTTTTTAGTCATTTAGTTTGAAAATAGATTTTAAAAGCTGTTAAGAAATGTTCAAAAAAGTTTAAGTAGTGTTTGGCATTACACTATTTTGACTTTAAAAGTCAATGTCCATTAGTCTAATTTTTCTCTTTAGTTGAGTCTTTCATAAGACACAAGATTTCCAAAGGTTTCAGAAGTTAAGATGCATTTTTAAAAGATTCTATAGTTTAAAAATAGTTTACTAGCACCAGGACAGTTTTAAGTGAAAAGTAGCTTTAGAGTTAAGTGTTTCACAAGCATTCTAGTGTCAAGTTTGGTTAATATAGGTTTAGTAACATTTAGTGAGTTAGTTCATGAGTTCTAAGACTAAAGTTTTAGCCTGCACTTAAGCTTTACCAAGTATACCAGCATAAGCAGTATTAACTCAGTTAATACTGCTTGTTGCTCATCATTTTTTAAGCTGTCTTTTAGCATTTGTAATTAGGAGATAGCACTTAGAATTAAGCATTTTAGTAGTTTTCCATTAGTTTTATATAAATCATCTTTTAAGTTTCATTTTTAAGCTTTTAGTCTAGCTTAAATGTTCTTGCAAAAGTGGTATAGCAGCAGCTGAGATTACTAGCTTATTTCTTTTAGATTTCTATTTTCTAGTTGTTCATTACAAATTCCTTTTTCTCAAAACCTTTTTAATCTAGGTTTCCTTTTTATAAATCAGAGAATTAGCTTATTTCCAAAATTCAATCTCTAGGATTAGTTTAAGCTAGTAGCTTATTAGGATTTGCTTAATATCAGTGAATAAGCGCCTGAACTTTCACTTTTAAATAAGCAAAATTCTTGTTATATTGTTTTACTTGTAGCTTAATTTTTCTTTTTAGAAACTACCCCTATACACATTATAAGCTTCTTATAGCTTCTTTTGGTTTTAATTTTCATTGAGTAATAAGCTAGATATAAGCCAAAGTTTGAAAAAGTTTGAATTTTCAAAGAAAAAGACCATAGTTCTGTAATTTCTAATGTTTTAAAAGCTAATTTTCTAGCTTATTAAGTAGTTAAAAGTTCAAAGTGCTTTTATTAAAGTTGTAGTGGATAAGCTCAGGAACAACTTTGCTGTTTTAAGTTTTAGCTTATTTTCACTTTTGCAATAAGCTCAAAATTGTTTAAGTCGTAGGGTCTGTTTGGTACTTTTTCAATAGTTTAAGGTTGTCTGTTTTAACTATAGTGTAAATTATGGATATTTTACCACCGCCTACCCTTTACTTTCATCTTTAGCATTTTCTACCCTGTCTTTTAGGTTTAATAAAATAGTTTTTATATTTTTAAAATTAGTTTAATAAAATTAGGTTTTAGGTTTTAAAAAGCAAAATTAGGGTTCAATTGCTTAGTAAAAATTGGGCATTTTTATACCATTAAATTTCTGCACATTTTCAGTAGTTAAAAATCATTTTTCTTTATTTTTCCAATTGAATTTGTATTTTCTAGAAATTAAAATAGGTTTTTGGTAATTTCTTTTTCTTTAAAAATTCATAGAAAATAGAAAAATAGTTGAAAAAATCTAATTCTTTTTGTAATAATTTTCTTTTTCATTCTAGTATTTTTGAAAAATAAAAATAGAATTTTAGTGTTAATTTTTAGAAAAAGTTTATTTTAGTTAATTCATTTTTCTTTAAAAAATCATATAAAATTCAAAATATGCTAAAATTTTTTAAGTCTTTTTCCTAAAAATTTTTCTTTTAAATTTGTGATTTTTAGGTATAAAATTTGTTAAAAGAAGTGCCTTAGATTTTAAATTTCAGTTTTAGCTCACGTTTTTAATTTTCGTGTATTAAAATTTCGTGCTAGTTAATTGTTTTTAGTTTCTTTAATATTTTCTATAGTTTAATTGTGCTATTATATTCGTAGTGGTAATTAAAATTCAAAAATTCCTTTTCCATTTCTTTACTCGCATCCGAATTTATTCCCGAATTCATACACGACTTCGTTGGGATACGACCCAAGAAGAAAATACTTTCCGGTTAAAAATATACGTATTGTGTTTTCTTAAGTGAGATTTTATCCTTTTATTTCTCTTGTTTGAGAAGTAATTTGGAAAGAATTGTCACGAGATTAATACTATATATATAAATTTGACTAGTGCTTAAAACGCAATACCAAATTTTGGCGCCGTTGCCGGGGAAGACGTGAACGATTTTTGAGGATATTCGTTGAAGTAGAGTTTTGAAGACCCTTTCTTTTTTTGGAAGTTACTTTGCTATTTTTGTATATATAGTATAAAAATACAAAACGTTCATTAATTCGATTCCTATTGAATTAGTTAAAATATAAAAAAAATAATAAAATAAACATATTTGGATACTAGCTATCCATCTTAAACCATTCCAATAAACAACAAAATTAATCGTGAGTTACTTGCGAGGTACGACGGACCTTTGAGTTTACAAACTATAAGGTGAGTATAAGGAAAGGTGATAGCTACTTGCTAAGAAGTCATTGCGGCTCGCTAAGCCTTTCTGCTTACTTGTGCGTAATTTTGGAGACTTATCGTGAAGCTTGTAATTAACGGTTGCCAAAAAATTTTTTTCCTTCCTAATAAATACTAAAAATTATAAATTTCCCCAAAAATAATCTTCTTAATCTCAAATTCTTTTTTTTCTTATTTTCACTAGTGCATGCGCACTCGTTCTTCC
>BQNB010172296.1:0-13478 GCA_026074375.1 Tanacetum coccineum
TTTATGCTTTGTACTTGAGATGCGAAATCAAGTCACGCCTCCGGACACATGTTCCGTCCAGGCCCCGTCTGGGGGTGTGACAAATTTCTCTAAGATCGCAAGACCCCTCACCCTGTTGATACAAAAGAATAAGACGTACGTGTGGGGCGATAAGCAATATGAAGCTTTTTAAATTCTGAAGGAGAAACTATGCAATGCTCCTGTGTTAGCACTCCTCGATGGACCCGATGACTTTGTGATCTATTGTGATGCATCAAAATAAGGTTTTGGGTGTGTGCTGATGCAGCGGGGCAATGTGATAGCATATGCGTCAAGACAGTTGAAGAAGCATAAGAATAATTATACCACCCACGACCTGGAATTGGGTGCGGTGGTGTTCGCTCTTAAAATCTGGAGACATTATCTTTATGGGACGAAAAGTGTTATCTACACTGACCACCAGAGTCTCCAGTACATATTTGACCAAAAAGATTTAAATATGCGCCAAAGGCGGTGGATCGAGCTACTTACTGACTACGAGTGTGAGATCAAATACCACCCGAGCAAGGCGAACGTAGTGGCAGATGCCTTGAGCGGGAAAGAAAGACTCAAGCCAAGACGAGTACGTGCTATGAGTATTACTATTCATTCTGGACTTAAGACTAAGATTTTAGAAGCGCAGAGCGAAGCTTCCAAGGATTTCTAAGCCCCAACTGAATGGCTAAGAGGATTAGAAAGACACTTTGAGCAACGAGATGATGGTGAAATTTACTTCTTTAATCGTATCTGGATTCCATCAGTTGGTGGTGTAAGGAAATTGATCATGGATGAAGCTCATACTTCTAGATATTCAGTACATCCGGGTGCGGATAAGATGTACTATGATCTGAGAGACTTGTATTGGTGGCCTGGTATGAAGAGAGACATTGTTGAGTACGTTAGCAGATGTCTTACATGTTCTAAGATTAAAGTCGAACATCAAAACCCTCAGGATTTCTTCAGCAACCAGAAATTCCTGAGTGGAAATGGGAAAAGATAACAATGGACTTTGTCACAAAGTTGCCTAAAAGTAGCAGTGGGCATGATACGATTTGGGTCGTTGTGGATAGATTGACCAAGTCGGCTCACTTCTTACCTATTCGTGAAGACTACAAGACGGAGAAATTAGCAAAGATTTATACCAATGAGATTGTAGCAAGACATGGTGTGCCGGTGTCAATCATTTCAGACCGTGATGGTCGATTCACATCACACTTATGGCAAGCTTTTCAGGAAGCGTTGGGTACGAGACTAGACATGAGTATGGCTTACCACCCTCAGACCGACGGTCAGAGTGAGCATACTATTCAGACACTGGAGGATATGCTTCGAGCTTGTGTTATGGATTTTGGTGGCAGTTGGGATACTCATCTTCCATTGATTGAGTTTTCCTATAATAACAGTTACCACACAAGCATTAAGTGCGCACCATTCGAGGCTCTGTACGGGCGGAAATGTAGATCCCCCGTGATATGGACTGAAGTTGGAGAAAGTCAGCTTATTGGACCAGAAATTGTGCAAGAAACGACTGAAAAGATTGTTCAAATTAAGGAAAGATTGAAGACGGCTAGGAGTCGCCAGAAAAGCTATGTTGATAAGAGGCGTAAACCTCTTGAATTCCAAGTTGGAGACCGAGTGTTACTTAAGGTATCTCCATGGAAGGGAGTGGTACGATTTGGTAAGAAAGGAAAGCTAGCACCACGATATGTGGGACCATTTGAAATCGTAGAGTGTGTTGGACCGGTGGCTTATCGGCTGAAGTTACCCCAGGAGCTAAGCTGTGTCCACGACACGTTTCATGTGTCGAACCTCAGAAAATGCTTGGTTGAGCCAAATGTTCAGGTGCCTTTGGATGAGATCGAGATTGATGAAAATCTATGTTTTGTTGAAGAACCTATTGAGATCGTAGAACGAGATGTGAAAAAGCTAAAGAGAAAAAGAATCCCATTGGTCAAAGTTCGTTGGAACTCTCGACAAGGAGCTGAGTATACTTGGGAACATGAAGACCAATTCCGGATGAAATATCCGCATCTTTTCTCCGAACCCGTACCTTCGTCAAATGTCGCAACTTGAGCCTTGAGGACAAGGCTCATTTAACGGGGAAGGACTGTAACAATCCATATTTTTGATCAATGTACGACGCTATTAAATTCACTATTTTTTTTCTTGTACGCGTACGCTTTTAATTTTAATAGTTAAGTTAAATTGCATACGCCAAAAATTATCGTCCAACGTAAGCAGGCACAAAACAAATTAAAGTTTACGTCAAGTAATTATTATATTATTATTACTAAAGGGATAATTTACTCATTATGTTTTATTATTTTTATCGGATACGTAAAGTGTATACGTTTCGCGATAAATTACGTTTAGGCATACCCGGAACCACAAAAATATTTCTACGCTTCAACAAATACCCACTTTTATACCCAATACCCAAAATTTACTAAATATCATCATATGTTAGTCCATATGGCCGAATTTTATACAAAAGGAACCAACCAAGACAATTAAATATCAAGACTTACACTTTATATAAAAACTACAACTTGCATTTACTTACAACAAAAGTAGAAGTATACTTTCATATTTACAAGTATTACTTTCTTTTACATCAAGTATTGCAAGTAAATAATCTAGTGACAATAACCCTTGAAATCATGGGATGATGTCTCTTTTAAGAGACATAAGAACACAAGCCTTAATCACAAAGACCATGTACAAGCTAAACCTAGCTCATGCATAGTAAATTTGACCACTAGTCACTCCTTAAGACCCTCCCTTTGTCTTGAGACTTTCTATGACCTCTTTGACCACCTTAGTTATATATATACCACATGCATTCCAAGTAATAGCAACACACAACTCAAAACACTTAGTAAAAAATCACAAAAACCTTCCTTTTTGGCTCTCTATAGGCCACGGCTCAAACACCCTTTTATTATAATCCATACCAAATTTTTTACAACCTATATAGGAAGCAACTAATAAGAAACACATACACTCTCATTTCTTAAGGTGAAAACTCACACATTCTCTCGTGTGCTCTCCTCAAAACCCACGGCTAAACCACAACTCCCCACACAATCCATACAAATTTTTCTATCACTTATACAAGCATTACTACATCATATCCAAGGTTATACAAAAAGGTTTGGAAGCTTGGTTGGGTGATTAAGAAAGGTTTAGCAAGATATTGGAAGATTAGGGTTTTCTTGAAACCTAGGGTTTTATTGGTGTGCAAGCTTGGTTTAAAAATCTAAACAAGGGTTTAGATTATATTTCTCATCATCATTCATCACTATAAGGTTATCTATAAACCTTTATGTCTTTACTTTTATCATTTTTATGTGTTTACATGTTCTATATAACTAAATCACCATTTAGGGTTTTAAACATGTTAAATGGATAACTTACTTGTGATTATGATTTTGTACACTTTTTCATATGATATGTGATTGGTAATATCATGGAATAATGAGATTATAAGTATGTTAACATGTTGGTTTAAGTGGAAAATGTTTAAGTATAAACTAGTGATTAAAAGTTAATTAAGGAAAGTTTATGATTTCATGTGAGATTAAAGACATTTGTGGGCTGTTTTAGTTCGTGTTTTAGACAGTAGGTTTTACATTTTATAAAGATAATACACCTCATGACGATTCCAAAATGATAAGAAACTCGAAAAACCGATTTATAACGAAAAAGATACGACGATTTCAAGTTTACGTTAAATATATACTTTTATAAAACTATTTTTATAAAAATTACTATTCACCACAGAAACTTATATTTTTAAAACATCATTAATATGATAAAACTTTTAAATACGAGAACGTACTCGAAAGAATCGCTAAAAACGGAGTTAAAACGAATAAGTTACGACATTTACGAGATTTACGATAACTAAATCTATAAAAATAAATATATAACTGTTATGAACAGTAAAATCACTATTCATCAGAAAAACTCAAATTTTGAAAATGTTATATTTTGATAACTCGTCTTAATACGAAGGCGTGGACGTAAGAAACGAAAGAAACGGACTAAAAACGAGAAAGTTACGCCAGTTTTACTAAAGTATACTTATAAACGTTTTTACTTTATAAATATGATTTCACTAAAACGATTAGATGGTGATGTAGCTATATAGAATTATATGTGGTATTAGTTAATCAAAGTACTATATTACTAGGGAGTTTCATAATGAGGCCTCTTCGGGGTGGCGTATCGACGAGTTGTTGGATTTACGATTTAAAGTGTCCTAGCTCCTCATACGTCACTACATGACCTCTTAATTATGATAGCCCGAACGATAGTATGATGAGCTATACGACCTATAAATAATCAAAGTGTTTAGTACTTATACGACCTATATTGGATTAGGTTGCCTTCGGATTCCTTCGTGACGCATTTTTCTATTGTGAATACTTGTTGATTACCATTCACTCGAGGTGAGTTCATAGCCCCCTTTTTACTACGTGATTGTTTTACAAAATCTACGGGGTGAATTACATTGCTTGTTTTACTATTGGACACAAGTGTTTTTCTAAGTGTTTTCAAAGTGTTTACAAAGTGTATGCTATCCAGATTACTGCCTGAATATTATTGCTAAGTTACCTTATTGCCGTGAAGTCCCTATTTATCATGAACCGTTAATTGCTATTGTAGTAAGCGCGAGTGTTGTGGATAGATCTATCGGGACTGACAATCCCCACCTTTCCTTGGGTCACTAGTTTGATCAAGGTGCATTTAACATTGAGAGGTGTTAGGTTGTTGGCAAGCATCCTATATTCTGATTGGGGCACAAATCTAGTTAAGGCTTCGGGGTCATGAGCTTAGTGCAATAATAAACGTTTTGGACTACTGAATGTGTTTCAGAGTCTACTATTACTTCGATCTTGTGGTCCACCCTTTTTACCGATAAACCTATGATTTCACTCAACCTTTGTGTTGACTTTTAGCATGTAATTTCAGGTCCTAGGGTATGAAGATTGGACGGGAGCCGTGACGGATATCAATGAAGATGGATTCTGTGTTTATCTATATTCAATGCAACTTTTATTATCTTTAAAAACTTAAGTCATCTTTTGGTATTATGAAGCTTTTGTTTAATTAAATATGTACTTGAAATGTTTATGACTTTTAAAACATATGGGACCTAATGTATGAACTCTGATATTTTGCTATGGCATCGAATAAAATCTTATCTTAAAACGTCCATTTAAGGTCGTTTCCTATATCTTGATTGTTGTACTTTGACGTAGCACCCCATTGTTACCATTCCGCTGCTACCTGATTTTGGGGGTGTTACAGATGGTACCAGAGCCAAGGTTATAGGGAACTGGGTCATTTTCAAAACCTAGTCTATAACCACAAAGTTTAAAGGTTTTCTTTTCTTTCATTTTTAAATACAGAATCCTTCATCGCTATCTCTTGAATGTTTTAGCTTATTGCTTGTATGAGGTTGGGCATGTCCAATCCTCTTTGTTTCTTATTGATGTAACATTCTAGATTTTAATATATTTCTCCATTTTCAACAAAAAAATCATTAATCGTGTAAACTTTAGTTATTTTATTAACTTCGGCAAGAGCTCCGGTAGCTCAGCTACGGCACTGCAAGTATTAATTCTTAAGTAGTTTTGGTCAAGGTTTTCGATGCGTGTATGATGTATCCTATTAGAGTTTATCACTGTCACTTTGGATTACTTCTCTGTTCGTCGTCCATACGACTATACGAGAACATTTTATGCACATAATTTATTAATTTAGATAGTATTTTTCTATACCTTTTTACCGTAAAGTAATGTGCATGAAATGTTTTCATATGAATGAGGAAAAGATGATCAGTAAACAAGACATCAAATATGACAGTTGTAATACAGCCGATGAACAACACATGCATACTCTAATACTAGTATATCTAAGCAAATACTAGTATGACTTTTTCTATGTGAACATTCAGCTTGTAATTGCTATAGACTTCTTATATTTGAGCAATCTAAATATTACGTACTCACCATTTAAGACAGATAAACCAACCAACGTGCTAATATTAACCGCTTTGCCACAAATCGCAATAAGGATCATGACTTTCCACAAACTAAATGATAGCTATTTTTATTATGTTAACTAGAGTATTAAATATCTACTCGCTTCAAATTGTACTTTGTTTAGAGACGATCTATAAAAAAAATGCATGATCAATTAAATGTAGAGTTAATTACATAAGGAATATGCTACATCCATAAAAAGACTACAAAGAAATATCCACAAACATGAGGTGTCATGTTTTGATTGGGTTAATCAAAGATAAGAGAGAGAAATTATTTGAAAAGCCACTAATAAAAAATTGCCACCTCATTTTGTGGATGTTTCTTTGTGGTTCTTTTGTGGATGTAGATGTGATTGACACACAATTGCACCTTTGGTACTAAAGCAATTAATAACATCAGTGGTCTTTGTGGTTGTCCAAATTGGGTTGACCGATTTTCCATCCAATTGAACCGTTAAATGGTAGAAACGTTAGGGGAATTTTAGACAGTTCGCTCGAAAGTTACCTACCTAACTTATATAGTTGACTTATAATTATATATTTTTTACACTGCTCATCCCTCTATCCTCACTTCACTTTCACACATGCAATCCTTGTGGTTGTTCTTCCTCGATTGATCATGGCGTCTCATAGTTTTGATTTGAATGTGTGTAAAGAAAGTTCAGACTCTGATCTAGTAACACAATACGGTAAGAACATACTGCATTTTTGAGTTTCTTTAAATTTTGTTTGTGGTTTTAAAGAAGGTACAATTGTTGTTAATATTATGGGGGTTTTGATTGCAGGTGGTAACCCCAAAGTTAGTTTCCTTTGAAATCCATCATGACGGGTGCTTTACACCAACACCTAGCAGGTCTTACGTTGGTGGATAGGTACCATCTGTTTATGTTGTTGATATTGATGAGTTTTGTTTACATGGCCTTAAAGATATGGTGGTTAAATTGGGTTATGGTGTAGCAAACTTAATGTACTACACTTTTTTTAGACCAAGATTAAGCTTAGATTATGGTCTGCACCCTGTGACTTTTGATGCTGATGTGTTAGAGTTGGCAAAGTATGTTAAGGATAATAAGATTATTTTAGTGTATGTTGAACATAGAAGTACTAATGTGGAAAGTATCTTTACTACACCTAAGAAGGGAGTTGCACTAGCAGTTAATAATTAGTTAAGAAAGGCTCATATAGAAATTGATAGCAGTCGTGATCGGAATATGAATTTAACACTGTGTTATAGGAATTTGACAAAAGAATGAGAATATGTTAGCTCTAAAGCATTAAGCATTAGTGAAGTAATGACAAAATTTAGTAAAAAACCGCCTGCTAGTTCTGATAAAGGGCCAATTATAGTAGAGACTGATCCCTTTGAGGATCTTGATGAGATACTAGGTGACTATGCAAACACTAGGAAGGAGATCACTGGGAAGGAGAAAATAGTTCATGTAGATAACAGTTCTACAATTGAGAATGTGATTGATTGTGAAATTGATGTGGTGGGTTGCAACGTAGAAGTTTTACAACCCTCTTAGGCAGTGTACCTAACAGTTGTAATGTAGTATAGGCAAGACTCGGGGGGGGGGGGGGGGTATTATCGTTCTCTAGAAGAATAGTTTGGGTAGGCTCGAATTGTATGTTCACGAGGGTCTAAGGGTTGAAGGAAGATTATTTTTGTGTTTTTAAATTTTTGTGAAAGCAAGTAAATCTAGGGTTTGAAGAAGGGTTTGATCAAACTACTAAACTAAACTAATCCTAATTATGCAAGAAAAGTAAAAGTGGGGAAAACTCGTATGGTTAAACAAACGTGTTTACCTAATCATGAACTACTCTCCAGTTGTCTTCTCAGATTTTATTATCTGTCACCCTCGTAATGGAATATGTAAGTATCTAATAAATTAAACACTTAACTCGGAATCCACCCAATGGTGATCTAGATATGAAGATCTAGTCACATGTATCCTCTAACCTAGCCGCGTTTCCCTAGACGTCTTCGCTTTGCAATTAAGAAGCTAGTTTTCTAAAGCCTAACATGCACATCATTAACAAAAAGTAATAACAAAAGATCTAACAAATAGGTTTCATGCAATCATAAGCAAACAACTAGGTTTCATGCAATCATGAGAAAATTTTCTTTTCGTTTTCTTTGAAAAACTTCCTACACGCGATTATATAAGTTATTTCCTGTATGAATTATTGCATGAAACCTGGGATTAGTCAATACAATCATATGACTCGAAACTGACACGAATTAATCTAAACAATTTATTTAATATGTTTGAATTGGTTCTTAAAAACCAGATATTTTCCCCTACACTTATTTTGTTGCAAAATACCTTTGATTGAAATTAAGATGAGGTTAAAGACAAAACAAAGCATGATTACAAGAATGATGAATTCAAACATAAAAGAATAAATAGAAAAGAATGAAAACACAAGACACTTCTAAATGCGATAAAAATAAATATTGGGTTGCCTCCCAAGAAGCGCTTTTCTTTATTTATGAGTCTTGTAGCTAGACTCGAAGTCACACGCTCTTACATGACTTTTCCTTCATTTCTTCTGGCCTTCATAGCTATCAAGCTCCAAATGGTTCTGCATACATTTTCATCATACTTGTATTCGGGTCCCAAATCTAAGCTATTCGAGTAGTGGGTTTCTTCACTGTTATCATCGTCACTTCTTATGACAAAAGGAGGTATACGATCGGTTTTTATGTTCGTAAAATCTATATGTTTGAACATTTCCATCTTGTGAGGCATTTTAAACATGATCTTTTCCTTATCTTTTTCAAACACGGCTGTTCCTTCCTTTATGTCGTACGCGAGCCCGGTCATTTTCACGAATGGTTTTCCGAATATCACCGAACCTAGGTCATGATCTATGATGCTAGTGGTATCCTCAAGCACCACGAAATCACATATGTAAGTGAAGTTCCCAACAAAAACTTTTAACCCCCTAACTCTCCCCATAAAATTGCAAATTTTCTTAGGGTTTGATGGTTTCCTCCTTGGCTCCAACCTTTTGCTCATGATCCAATTATAATGAAGCCTGGACATTACATTGATCAGTGATTCCATATCTAAATAGGCTTGCTTTTTGTCAAAGTGGCCAATCATGCAAGAAAATTTAACGTTATTCAAGTTCCCGATCCTAATCTTGGCCTTTACCTATGAGGGTAGAGGGTTTTTTAAGAGCCATTCGTGATACCTTAATTCTTTCATAGTGGGGAAAGTGTCAAAGTATTCCGGGTTATCTTCCTCTTCTTCTTCAATTTCTTCTTCAGTCTCTTCCTTGAATTCCTCTTTGCTTTCAACTTCTTCTTCTGCTTCAACTGTCATCTCGTGATTCTTGTACTCGGTCACACTGGACCCCACACTTCCTTCCTCCTTATCTTCATCTTCCTTGTTTAGAATAATGATTAAATTAACGAAATGAACACGTTTTGGGGACGAGGGGTTTCTATTTTGTTCTGCTAAGGATGATTGAGACAGATATTTTGGGGAGAGTAACTTTGATGGGCTTTTGATTCCCTTGCCTTAAAGTTCCTCTTTTGTAGGGTAGTTGGTGGGCGCGAAATTCATTTGGGCTGTGGGGTTTCCTGCAGTGTCACGGGTGGAAGTGTCGTCAAGCTTTTCAGAAAAGACTTTTCATAGAGTATTAATTTTATTGATCATATCGTCTTGTTGTCGTCCGAGTTGAGCTCCAAGGTTTGATAATCTCCTCTCTTGATGAGAGTCAAACTCTCTCAGTGTTCTTTCAAGCTTCGCTAGGTAACTGGAGGAATAGGTGAAGAATGACCCTTTTTATGGGCTTGTGAAGGATTGAGTTTGTTCCCAGTTAAAGTTTGGTTTGTCCTTCCAAGTGTTGATGGCTTCTTTGAAATTTCTTGGTCCTAAGTTATTAGTGAACTGTCTATCTCCTATTTTGTTGTTACGCGAGGATGCATATTCAACAAAAGGTTGCTCGGGATCTTCCATGTAGTACTGAGTGTCGTGGGGACCACTACAGATCTCACATGAAGAAGTGATCTTGTTCACTTGAGTAGGTTGCATAGGATCAATGTGAGCTTCCATCAAGCATTGGACTTGATGTTCGAGCTCGATGAGGCGGTGGTCGGATGTACTCGAGACATCTTGAGGCAAAGAGATTGCCTTGACTGGCTTAGCGAAATCCCTTGGGTCGTTCCAACTTTCGTTGTCATAGAGGGCGAGGTACTCTAATAATGCCCATGATTCTTCGGCGTTTGTGTCACAAAGCTTACCACTGGCAGATTGGTCAATGGTTTGTCTTGTGGCGGGAGTGACATGGTCATAAAAGATTTAGACTTAGAGCTAAAGATCGATGCCATGACAAGGGACTTTTTGGGGTAAGTCCTTCAACCGATTCCATGCTTCTGAGAGAGATTCTCCTTGATGTTGTTGGAACATCAGGATATCGTTGCGGAGTTTTGCAGTCCTTCCTGTGGATGAATTGAGCACAAGGAAAAGAGTAGTAAGATCCTCCCATGTCGGTGCATGGAACCTGCTGGAAGAGTTCAAGCTAATTGCTAGCTAGATCGCGAAGGGAAAATTGAAATAAACGCAGGCGCGTTCTTTCCTTATTTCACCGTCAAGGTCAAGTGAGTCCACAAGTTTTAAGAAATACTTGAGGTGTTGGTTTGGATCCTCGGACTGAAGTCCGTGGAATGAGCATCCGTTTGCATAACTGGATTGGTGTCGGATAGAAGAGGTAATCCGGATGGTGTCGGATCGAAGAGGTACCACATTGTTCCCTTCGGGGAGTTCAATGGTGTTCCTATAGCCTTCGTGGCTAGGTCTGGAGTAATCTCCAAGAGTATGGATAGGATTCGCGTCTCCCATGGTGGTTGACGAGAATGATTTACGAAAAAAATAACACGAAGAAAAGATAGACTATGAGAAAGCTAATATAACGGAAATAAAATCTCACTTGAAAGGATTCAAGCGAGTAGAACTAAGCTAAACTAAGTTCGAAACCTAACTATTCCTCGGCAGCGGCGCAAAAAACTTGATGTGCGGTTATCGTAAAGACTTCTACACGAAGTTTTACAACTCCCTAGGCAGTGTACCTAATCGTTGCAGTGTAGTATAGGCAAGACTCGGGGGTTGTTATCGTTCTCTAGTGGAATAGGTTGGGAAGGCTCGAACAGTGCTTAGCCGAGATCTACAGGATTGAAAGGAGATTCTTTTTGTATTTTTATATTTTATAGAAAGCAGATAAAATCAATGGTTTGATTAACTAATTAATTAAACTAAATATAATCTATACTACTGGTGATAACTTTATGATAAGATAGTGTATTTACTTAATCATGCATTACTCATTAGATTGCTTCTCCTAATCATGTTGCCTTGTCACACTCGTGATGATCTGTGTAAGTATTTCCTAAGTCATGAACGAATTACACGAACCCGCCGTCTATTTAATATTCCGTTAAGGCAACGCACAAGTAAGGTAGTATGAAGACTATTACAAGGCCCCTAAGAGTATATTAAATGCAATTGAAATATCTTAAGAGGGATCAACCATATTAGGGGTAAGGTAGTATGAAGACTGTTACCGATGGTATCCTTTCTACACTTCTCACGTTTCCCTAGACGTCTATGCCAATTTAATATCTTATGGCTAGTTTTCTAAAGCCTAACACGCACATTCATCACAAGAAACAACAGTAAAAGGATCTACAATCCAACTTTCATGCAATCATAAGTAAATACAAGGGATGGTTTAGCCTAACATGTTATAAAGAAAGCAAGAACATAGATCAATCAAACAACACATAGACATATTGAATGATTAAAGATAAACAATCTTACTTGATTAAAACATGGATTAAGGTCAGTTACAATAGGGTTTTTAAGCCCTAAAGACGACCTAAAAGCTGACAAAATACTTAAGGTTCGGCTCCCAAAAGTTATACAAAGTTACACACTTAAAACCCTAAATTCGGTTTTGTATATATAGAGAAATCGTCGCGATGGCGTCCAGTTATAGTCGTGACGCCGTCACAAAGTAGAATCTTCTAAATCTGATTTAAGCCGGTTACGTCCTGACGCCGTCACTAGAAAGATCGCGACGGCGTCGCTTTATGCTTGCGACGCCGTCTCCACACTCTGTGCGCACAATTCTTTAATAGATTTGGTGTAGGTCCGTAGTCTTGTCCGTTTCTTCTCCAAATGAGCCCAAGTCACATGTATTTCATCCAAATGTCATCCAAGTGCTAAAAACCTAAAAACAAATGATTAAGCACATAATATGGGCATATTTGCATGATTTAAGGGGTTAAATGACCCTGAAATAGTGTATAAAATGACACCTCATCAGAAAGCTAAAGGGATAAATTATCTTGGGTATCAAAGATGGATACCCGAATTCCTAAAGATTTAGGGGCGAACCTCATAATTTGGGGGTGGAATTTTTTTTGAGTGGTAGGGTTTTTGTGCTAGTCGTATAATTCCCTATCCAATGAGACGCTACTAGTACTTAGTTTCACCGGTATGTGCCATAAAAATTTTAAATTTGGGTCAAAATTACCTTCTATGTTATGTTTCGATATATTACTCATCATTTTAAGGACAAAGCAAAGACAAATGAAAGAATAGTTTCTAAGGCTTTTATTTCCCCCTACACTTATTATGAACATTGTCCTCAATGTTCTACAAAGTACCCGTAAACGAATAAAGGGAAAAGAAAAGAGAGCTAAAGAAACTAGTACTCCCCTGGTTTTGCTCAATGATCCTGGCTAAATCGTCATCCAAAAATCGTCCACATGAAACTCCTAAGAACTCCCGGGCTTTTTCTCATCAAATATAACCTGCAAATCAAAGACAAGAAATAACTATACCTAGCGTAAAATTGGCAGAATGATATTTATACACCTATATGATTTAGGGTTTCTGACTCTACAAAAACAAATAAAAGATAGGATGAATGTGTTAATGTAATTGTGGTTTTTTTGCAGGTTTTAAGCAAGTTACAAATTCTGAAAATTATACAAAATTTTCAAAAATTAGGAAAAAATATGAATTTTTACTGTAGCAGGGTGGTGACGCCGTCAGAAAAATCTTGACGCCGTCTCCACGTGCTGTAAAGAATTTTTTTTCTTTTCTTGAAAAATTTCTGCACGCAAGTCCCATTAGTATTTCCTACAAAAATATACTGCAAAAACTACGAAATTTATTAACACAATCATATGACTCAAACAAACACACAAGACGCGAATTAATCTAAATTATTTATTAAACGTGTTTGAAATGGTTCTCATAAACCGGATATTTTCCCATACACTTATTTTGCAAAATACATTTGATTGAGATTAAGACGAAGTTAAAATCAAAGCAAAGCATGATTACAAAATTATTTTCAAACAATAAAGAACTAAAACACACATGAC
>BQNB010172299.1:0-13478 GCA_026074375.1 Tanacetum coccineum
AACACTCGATTAATCTGTAACCATGTCACGCAAAATAAGTAAACTAAAGTCAACTATTCAGCTTTCTCCAAGAAAACTGACAAAACCAAAAGACTCTGATATAAAATCATAATATTTTATAATACTTAGACCCAGAAAAGTTACCAGTTATCACACCAGGGAACCAGGTAACTGACAGTGTAAATCCGAATTTTGAAGCCCATATCTCCCAAAATCTTGTGTAATCTGTCAAAATTTTGTGTAATCTTATAAGATTTGGTTAAGATATGAAAAGATCATGTTGATGTCATGCATGATGTAAAAAGGTAAATTTGTAAAATATGTATTTGTGATGTGTGATAGATAAAAATGTTAGAAAGACTATTTGTATAAAACTTACATAATTTTATTTCTTACTTATAATGATTTTATGTTTGTTATCGATAAAACATAAGAGGATCATAAAATAGAAATAAACGTTTTTACGGCTTATTTGTATTAACAATCTCTCCCTTTTGACGATAACAAAATAAAATTATTAGAAGTAAAGAATAAAATGTTTAAGTTTTAAATTGGAGTCTTTTACTTCATTCTCCCCCTTTTTGTCGAAACAAAAGGAGTGTCGAAGAAAAACTAACAAGAGATGCAATGTAGTGAAACAAAATGCAATAAATATTGTGCAATGTAAGCACTATGAATGAGGATTGATCTGAATAGAATCGAATGCAATGCTCCCCTTTGACGGAAGCTCCCCTTTGATGGAATCTCCCCCTTAATAAGGGTGTCAAGGAATCCAAATGGATTTGGTACTACAAAATAAATTGTTAGTGATAAATAATAGAAATGTAAGCTCCCCTTGCTATGTAAGTACCTACAAGCAAATATGTTAAAATAAATAGGGAAAACAGGCTACTGTTTTCCTAGTTCTGGCGGGACATTTTTTCAAAAGGGTACCGTCCTTCATATTTGAAGGGCGCCGGATCCTGTAAAAAAATGAAGACTCGATTTTTAAGTTGGGTTAGTTCATACATAATCAAAGACATAATAATGGATAAGATGTACAAACACAAGCCACAACACAACTAAGATAAGTATTAAACATTTTATCCTTGTGATAAAAATAAACAACTATTTTAGTGACTTTTTATCACTTACAAAATAGGTAAAACCAAGAATAAGGAAATATTCTTATTAAACTAAAACTAAAAATTAAACATAATACTATTTTATTCTAATAATCATCACCAAACATCCAAAGGAAAATTTTGGTAGGTAAGAGTAGTGAGACGTTCGAGAATGTGATTAAGGATGAACCATATTTCATCGCGAAGGTCACTGATGATCACTTGTGTCCTTTGACAATGCTCACAAAACATTCTGTGAGTGAGTGGAGGTAAAGTGTTGTTTGACCACATTGGTTGAGAGTGTGTCAGAAGTTGTGGTGGAAGAGGTTGTAGAGTAGGTTCCATGACATCGGCAACCGGTGGTGGGTGACTTTCCAACCATTTGATGGTGTCGAACGTGGGTTGATGAGGTGGAGGATTGACAGACCGTGGAGGGAGATCTTCGAGAGAGTCAAAAAATAGATGAGGAGATGTGGGAGGTGTAGAGAAAATGAGCTCAATGGGATCTGATGTCACACCCCGTAAATTTCAGGTTAATATTTTAAACTTTTCCTATCATTATTTTTGACTTTTATATGTTACGTTTGAATCTGGCAGTTTACCAGGAAGTTAACCCGCGTAAATCTGAAAAACGTCATCGGACGCGTTCCAACTTTGGATTTTAATTAGTTTAAATATTATATGAGTTATTTTATCATTTCTAAGTGTTTCGTAGTTTACGATGACTCCAGACTCTTATTTTTACGTTTTAACGTTTAATTTGTGTTTTTCGCGTTTTTGACCTAACGGAACCCCGAAAACCTGAAATCTTTTCGTGTAAACTTTAGTTATCGTACATCCCGTATTTATAAGTAAAAAATTTCGTTCTATGCCCCCTCCTTTATAAAAATCAGATCCAAGATCAAAATAAAAGATTAGAGCATCTTTTGAATTTCTATGCATGCATGTGTTGTGTAAGGGGGTGAAAGTGACATCCCATAAGGTCCCTTTCCTCTTGTTTTATTGTGCAAGACCCTCCCATATGTTACTTACACTCTTTGACCCCATTTGACTAGCATTTTAAACCAAGATAATGAACCATAGCTAACCATTTATGCATGGCTAGTAAATTGGCTCATCTCTTTTCCTTCTCTTTCTTTTCTAGCCGAAAACCACAAGGACTAAACTAAAGGAGGTCCAAGCCACTTGACTTGAGCAAGAATACACCATAAACCCTAAAGTCTTGGCCTATATATATCCCTCTATAACACACTTTTTCAAGTCTCCAAAAATTTCTTTCTCTCCCTTTTTTCTTCTTGAAGCTCACGGCCAAACACCCTCTTTTAGGGCTTCCATTTTCTTTAATTTTATGCAAGGTCTAAGTATACCAAGTTCATTTCTAAGGTTACCTAAGGTGGTTTCAAGTATTAGTTGGTTGATTTTCAAAGGTTTTCTCAAGATCTAAAAGTTAGGGTTTCTAATTTTATTAGTGGGTTTTCAAGATCTAGTGATTTTGGGTATAGATCTTGTGTTATTGCTTCTTGTTCTTCATTCTTGTAAGCATTTCTTGATCTTTCTTTTGATACTTTCTTTCATTCTTATGAATCTTGTTCATGCTTAAGAATCCATGTGTTTGTGGCTCTTTTTATAAAAAGAAATGAAATAATATCTTGTCATCTTTTATAAAAATGGAAGTAATATGTTTATGACTTTGCGATCTTGGTGAGGTGAGTTGAAAAGTGAGTTGCAACAATAGAAATAAAGAGATTAGGTTAGTTTTAGGTGTGGTTTTATTATGGATTAGTTGTGAATGGAGATTAGGCTAGACTAGGCACTATTGTGAAGTTTGGTGTGATTTTTAAAAGCATTTGTGAAATACATAGTTGCTGATCCGAAATTGTTTTGAGGTTTTGGGCGACTTAGGAATGTTTCCAATAGGCGTGAAGGTAGTTTTTGGAGAGATCATTTTGAATAGATAGTTTTTTATACATTGTACACTAAAATTGAACTTAAAACGGCCAAGTTATAGCCAAATGAAACTTGAAACATTTTTGGCAAAACCATTTTGACATAGTGCTGTTTGGAAAATAAAATGAGGTTTTCGGATACTTTTGGACATTGTTGGACTTTCTAAACGTTGGCGAAACATATAAAAACATTAGGTTATTGATTAGGAACATTTGAAATGTCATAAAAATATGTAAATGATGTCGGAATTGATAAATGAGGTTGGATTCCAAAAATAGTAACTTTTATTGTGTTTTAGCGAAACAGACATAGAAGTTAAGCAATTAAGACTAGTTAGTGTGTTTTGAAAATATGGAAACTTAACAAATATAGGGGACGGTGTTAACATCTTGAAACTACAATCTTTCCTAAAAAGGAAACTTTTTATAAATGGCAACTTTCGGGAAAAATGTCAGGATTCAACGAAGAACATTATAATCTCACTAAGTTGTTTTTGATAAATAAAACCAAAACACAAACACACATGTATGTCTTTCTATATTAAGCGTTTCGTGCAATATTTAGTATACTTTCCGTTTTCCTAAGACGCGTCATTTTTTGGCAAAACCATCTTTCATTTAAGTGATTTACCGTTCGCTCATTTTGCTAAGGTAAGTTCATAGCCTCACATTTTTACTACTTTACTTTACTTTTTAGGGTGAGAAACATTGCTTGCTTTTAAACATTAGACACAAATGCTTTACGTTTTCCTAATCTTGTTTACGTGTTGCCTGAGTAAATTTTGAAACTTGTATGCCCGAGTTATCATGAACCATTAGTTACTTATGATCAATTAGACTGGTAAGTGAGCGTGAGTGTTGTAAATTGATCTATTTTGACTAATCATCCCCGTCTATGTAAGTAGCTCTTACATGAGCAACGGACGTATACCATGTCGAGTGATACGGTGAAGCGCCATGTTGGCACCCGTCAAGGCAAGTTTATTTAGCATTTTGCATGCTCCCATTACATTTAGCCTCGGTATCATGAGTTTAGCGCAACGTATATGCCTTTTTATGTGATATTGTATCTGTTATGTTAGGAATTTTGTATAACAGACTTAATTCTGTTGGTATTATAGTTAGTTCTGCTAGTATAATAGTTAGTACTGGTAGAAGGTTTATCGTAGTTAGTACTGGTAGTGTTAAATAGTTAATACTGCTTGTGTAATAGTTAAGTCTGCTTACGCATAAATTAGTTAAAGTTAAAGATATGCATGAGATATCTTAGGAAAGGATATGCATTATCTTTATACGCACTTTGTAAAGCCCGTTAGGGTTTTCCTTAGTCTATAAAAGGAACCCTAGGCATAGTTAGTAGATATAGTTCTACACAAGATCATAGAGATCGAATAGTAATCATAGTTTGTAATCTGTAACCTAGGGAATTCAAAGTTTAATATAAAAGTTCTTTTGTAGTATTTATTATTGTTCTTCTTAGCATTATTGATTAGATTCCGCATAATCAATAGTGTTCATTCAGTGTTTCAATATTGTTGCTTTAGAATTATCTAAAGGAGCAAACTCTTTGCAAGCTGAAGGTTTAGATCTATTCAGAAAATCGATCCAACAATTGGTATCAGAGCAGGTTGCTCTTGATATCTAGGATCCAACAAGGTTTATGTATCGAATTTGTAAAGATAAGAAGGTATGTGTTTTATTTTTCAATAATTTTTCAAATTCGGTGAAACTAGGGTTTGTTATAAACCTTAATTCGGTAAACGCCTAATTCTGTTGTGCACCAAGATTCGTTTGTATCCAGGGTGTTATGGATTTTTTCCTTGGATCTGGTTGTTGTCGTATGGTTTTGAATCTTGGAAAAGTACTGATGTTGACGACTATATGCTTGTTGATCTATTTTCTTCTTGTAGTCGTCTTAGTTATCAAAGGTCTAGGGCGTATATGGTGACTCGTATTGAATTTGGATGCTTTCATTATTTATATATCTCATATTGCATGATTTAACGTGATGATTATGAACAGCAAGAAAATGCAGAAAAATGTTCTAAAACATCAATTTGAAAATTTTTCTACTGCATCAAATGAAAGCTTGGACAAGTTATGATTATGATTCCAGAAACTGACAAGTCAATTAGAGGTTCATGGTGCTCCAATTTCAAAGGAAGAAATCAACCAGAAGTTCCTTAGAAGTCTTCCTTCTTCATGGAATCAGATTTCCCTCATCATGAGAAATAAGCCAGACATTGATGAGATTGATATTGATGACCTTTACAACAATCTTAGGATGTATGAAGATGAATTGAAAAGGTCTTCAGGTTCCAACTCTGCTTCTCAAAATTTGGCTTTTCTCTCCTCTGAAAATACTGGCAGTACTAATGAAGTTAGTACTGCTAGTGGAGATTTTAGGGTTAGTACTACTGGTGGAATTAATCAAGTTCCATCTACTCCATGTGCTCATGATATAGCTTACTCCTTCCTTGCACAACCAACAACCAGTCCTCCAATTGAGAATGACGTTTTTTAGCAGATGGATGGAGCTGACTTAGAGGAATTGGATCCTTGATGACAGGTGGCTATGTTGACTGTCAAAGTAAAGAAGTTCATTCAAAGGACATGAAGGAATATGGACTTCAAAGAAAAATGACATGTTTCTCTTGACAAGTCAAAGATTGAGTGCTACAACTGTCACATAAAAGGGTATTTTGCTAGAGAATGTAGATATAGAAGGATTCAAGGAAGAAGATCTTATGGTGACAATGGCAGGAGCAATGCACTAACAAATGAATCTTCATCACAGGCACTGGTGGCTCAAGATGGTCTAGGAGGCTATGACTAGGGCAATGATTTTGATGTAGAACTAGTCAACTATGCTTTGATGGCAATCTCCTCTTCAAGCTCATCAAGTTCTTCTGATAGCGAGGTACAAAAATGTTCTAAACAATGTCTTGAATCATTTAAATGTCTTCAAAAGAACTATGATACTGAAAGAGAAAAACATATAAAGCAAAACTAGAAATCAGAGGTTATGAAATAGCAGAGTCACTAGAATCCAGGATTATTGGACATGAAAAAAATGAGTTAGCTTGGGGTAAGAAATATGAATTTTAGAATTATGAGCTTAAATGTAAAGAAATAAAAATTAACAACTTAAATATGGAATTTGAGAAGGCTGTTAAAGAAAGAGATGAGTTAAAAGATAAGATTGCAAAATGGGAAGAATCGACCAAGAATCTTATAGAAATACTTAAAAGTCAAATGAGTGCTAGAGATAAAACTGGTTTAGGATATAACACACAATTGAATGAATTAAGTAGCAATTATGAAACTAATAGTGAGAACAGTTTGAGTATTTTTGATGGTAGATCAAGTAATGATGAGCATATACCAGAAAATGATAGATTTTCAAAGAATGGGTATAAAGTTGTTCCCCCTCCCATTACAGGGAACTTCATAACCCCAAGAGCTGATATATCTTTTGCTGGGTTAGATGAATATGCCATAAGGAATAAAATCATTGAATCACAACAAATGAGCCTAATACTAAAACAAGTGAGACTACAGGTCAAACAAATGATACAAATACTGTAAAGCCTAAGTTAGCCAGTGAGTCAGTTGTGTATAGTCCTAAGATTAACAGAGATAGCATTATCATTGAGTATTGGACCTCAGATGATGAGGAGGAAGTGTCTAGAGTGCAAAAAGTTAGACCTGAGAATCAAATAGTTAAGACTAGAGATGATAAAAGTGGTCAAAATTCTCATAAACAAGGAGTTGTTTTAGGAAAGTAAAAGCTTGTTTTGTTTGTAGAAGTACTGAGCATCTGATAAAAGACTGTAATTTTCATGACAAAAAGAGTCAAGAGTCTAATATAAAAAATGTGGTTAATACTGGTAAAAGGGAGAGCAAACCAGTATGGGATAATACCAAAAGAGTTAATCATCCAAACTTTTCAAAATACCTACATTTAAGTGAGACTTTTGTCCCAGCAGGTGTATCAACACGAACATGTTTGCATAGGCTAAGTATTAATACTGCTAGGTCTGTTTGTACTACTAGGCCAAGTATTAATACTGCTAGGCCTGTTAGTACTGCTAGGCCAAGTATTAATACTGCTAGGCCTATTAGTACTATTAGACCAAGTATTAGTATTGCCAGGCCAAGTGTTAGTATTGCTAGGCCAAGTGTGAGTACTACTAGGCCTGTTTATGCTACCAGACCTACTTACCCAAGGGTTTAAAATATGACTGCTGCTGGGACAAGAGCAGCAGTTAATACGGGTAAGGGTAAGCTGAATGCTAACCTTAAAATATCAAAATGGGTTTGGAGGCCTAAGGGAACCTACTTGGATCATGTGTCCAAAGATAATGGATCATTCATGCTCAAGAAGGTTGAGTATGTTGACCCAAAAGGGATTTCCAAGTCTGTAATGGCTTGGATCCCTAAGAGATACTAATTCTCTTACCTTTTGTGCAGGGCAATCCAGAGATCTTGTTACAGGATCATGCAGTGGTGGATAGTGGTTGCTCTAGCCATATGACTGGCAACAAAGCTTATCTTTCAGACTATGAAGATTTCAATAGAGGCTTTGTGGCTTTTGGAAGTGATCCCAAAGGAGGTAAAATAACGGGTAAAGGTAAGATCAAAACTGCTAATTTAGACTTTGATGATGTTTATTTTATAGATGAACTTAAGTTTAACCTTTTCTCTGTCTCACAAATGTGTGACAAGAAAAATAGTGTCCTTTTTACTGAGTCTGAATGCCTTATCTTGTCTCCTAGCTTTAAACTTCTTGATGAAAGTCAAGTTGTACTTAGAGCTCCTAGAAAGGATGATGTGTACAACTTGGATTTAAAGAACATTGTTCCTTCTGGAGGTATAACTTGTTTATATGCAAATGCAACAGCAGATGAGTCTAAATTATGGCACAGGAGATTAGGTCATGTAAATTTCAAAAATATAAATAAACTTGTTAAAGGTCACCTAGTTAGAGGTTTACCTTCAAAAGTTTTTGTGAATGACCACACTTGTGTTGCCTGCAAGAAGGGTAAGCAACACAAGGCCTCCTGTAAGGCCAAGTTAGAAAGAATCATCAGAAAGCCCCTAGAATTACTTCATATGGACTTATTTGGACCTGTCTCTGTAGAAAGTATTAACAAGAAAAGGTACTGCTTGGTTGTGACTGATGATTTCAGCAGATTTAGTTGGGTATTTTTCTTAGCTACCAAGGATGAAACATCTGAAATCCTTTGTAATCTTATCATAGGCTTAGAAAAACAATTGAATCATAATGTTAAAATCATTAGATGTGATAATGGGACAGAGTTTAAGAATCATGTTATGAATGAATTATGTGCTAAGAAAGGAATCAAAAGGCGGAGGTTTTAGTGTAGCTAGAACTCCACAGCAGAATGGTGTTACAAAAAGGAAAAATAGGACCCTAATTGAGGCAGCTAGAACTATGTTAGCAGACTCACTTTTACCTATCCCATTTTGGGCAGAGGCAGTTAATACTGCTTGCTATGTACTGAATAGGGTATTAGTGACCAAACCTCAAAATAAGACACCTTATGAACTATTAATAGGTAAATCACCTAGTATTAGTTTTATGAGACCTTTTGGGTGCCCCTTGACTATTTTGAACACCTTAGATTCTTTAGGAATTTGATGGGCGGAAATATCGATGAGGTTATTTGCTTGGATACTCTACCTCTAGTAAAGCCTTTAGAGTATACAACAAAAGGACCAAAAGGGTAGAAGAGAATCTGCACATTAATTTTCTTGAAGATCAACCAAATGTGACAGGAATTGGTCCTAATTGGATGTTTGATCTTGATTTTCTCACCAATTCAGTGAAGTATATTCCTATTAGTGTAGAAAATCAGGTTAATGTGGATGCAGGTACATAAGATTCTTATGTTGCAGGTTCATCAGGAAAAGATACAGGACCTACTCAGGAATACATATTGCTTCCACTACAACCTCATAGGATAAGGTTTCCAGTAAAGGATGTTGTTCAGGATGCACAAGCACAACCTTCTGAACATGCTTCTCAGACAATGGTATAACAAGATTCAGAAGATGTTTTTGATAAGGAAGGACAACATCAGATGCCAGAAGATGAACAAGTCTGGCAAGATGAACTTGAGATGATGGTTACTTAAGAATTGGTTGCTAATGCTATGAATGATGAATCAAGACAAGCCTTTGAAGAAGAAAAGAGGAGAATTGCATCTCAAAAAGAAGGCAGCTCAAGCTACTAGTACTAACCAACTTAGTACTGATAGGCCATTTGTTAGTACTGATAGATCATTTGTTAGTACTTTTAGGTCTAACACACCCAATGTTAGTGCTGCTAGTACTTCCACAGGTGCAAATGCTGATGAATCATAATTTGTCTATCTTGGAGGCAAAATACCTATTGATGCATCGACTCTCCCTAATGCTGATTTACCCATTGATCCAAATATGCCTGACTTGGAAGATGTTACTGATACTCTCCCAAATGATGTAATATTCAATAGAGCTTATGATGATGATGAAGATGTGGGTGCAGTGGATGATTTCAACAACATGGATAACACCATAGTTGTCAGTCCAATTCTCACACTCATAATTCATAAAGATCATCCAAAAGGACAAATTCTAGGAGATCCTACATCAGCAGTTCAAACAAGAGGGAAGATTCAAAAGGCTTCTTCAGCACAACAAGCCTTAGTAAGTTACATTCACAGACATAACAGAACAAACCATAAGGATCATCAGAACTGTTTGTTTGCATGTTTTCTCTCTCACGAAGAACCCAAAACTATATCACAAGCTTTAAGGGATGAAAGCTGGGTTGCAGCAATGCAAGAGGAATTGCTCCAGTTCAAGTTACAGCAGGTTTGGATACTTGTGGATTTGCCTTTTGGAAAGAAGGCAATTGGCACTAAGTGGGTTTTCAGAAACAAAAGAGATAAGAGAAGCATTGTTATGAAGAATAAAGCTAGACTTGTAGCTCAAGGTCATAGACAAAAGGAAGGAATAGACTATGATGAGGCTTTTACACCTGTTGCTAGAATAGAGGAAATTAGGCTGTTCTTAGCCTTTGCATCATATAAGGGATTTCTTGTCTATCAAATGGATGTTAAAAGTGCTTTTCTCTATGGCACAATTGAAGAAGAGGTGTATGTTCACCAACCTCTAGGCTTTGTTGATCCTGCTCATCCAAACAAAGTCTATAAGGTGGTTAAAGCTCTTTATGGTCTACATCAAGCTCCTAGAGCTTGGTATGAGACACTCTCTTCTTTCCTGCTAGAGAATGGTTTTAGAAGAGGTACCATAGACAAAACCTTGTTTATCAAGAAGAATAAGAGTGACATTATGTTGGTCCAAGTCTATGTGAATGACATCATATTTGGTTCTACTAAGAAGTCTATGTGTACTAAATGTGAAGAAGTTATGCACAAAAGATTCTAGATGAGTTCCATGGGAGAGCTTACATTCTTTTTGGGATTACAGGTGAAGCAACAACCTGATGGAATCTTCATTAGTCAAGACAAGTATGTAGCTGACATTCTTAAGAAGTTTGATTTTTGCTCCATTAAAACAGCTACTACTCCTATTGATTCAAACAAACCCTTGGTTAAAGATGAAGATGGTGTAGAGGTAGATGTGCATGTATAACGATCAATGATTGGTTCCATGATGTATTTGACTGCATCAAGGCCATATATCATGTTTGTTGTCTGTGCCTGTGCAAGGTTTCAAGTCACTCCAAAAGCTTCCTATTATATGTTGTAAAGAGGATCTTTAGATATCTCAAATATCAACCCAAACTAGGGTTATGGTATCCTATGGATTCCCCTTTTAAACTATAAGCTTTCTCAGATAGTGATTATGCAGGAGCCAGTCTTGACAGGAAATCAACAACTGGTGGATGTCAATTTCTTGGTAGAAGACTCATATCTTGGCAGTGCACAATTATGGCAAATTCTACTGCTGAGGCAGAATATATTATAGCTTCTCATTGCTGTGGGCAAGTACTATAGATACAAAACCAAATGATGGATTATGGCTTTAACTTCATGAACACCAAAATCCATATTGACAATGAGAGCACCATATGTGTTGTCAAGAATCCAGTTTATCACTCAAGAACCAAGCACATTGATATTCGACGTCACTTCATAAGGGATTGTTATGAGAAGAGATTGATAGATTTTCTCAAGATTCACACTGACTCAAATGTTGCAGACCTTCTCACCAAAGGATTTGATGTTACCAGGTTTAACTTTTTAGTGTTCAGCATTGAGATGTTAAATCTGTAGTTACATTTGAGGGGAGGTTAAATTGTATAGTTTGTAAAGGATAGTAACTACTTCTAGTTTACATTAATACTGCTAGGGTATTAATGCTGATAGTTCGGATTTAGTTAGTTTAATTTCATGGTATATTGTAGCATTTTTCTTGTTTTTGCACTAACTTTTTAGGATAAGCATGGATTTGAGGATGGATAGATGCAGTGCTGGCACATTCTACTTATATATGGTCTGTAAGTATTATGTATTAGAGTTAATTATGGTAGTCTACAAGTTAATTCTGGTGGACTACTTGTTAATTCTGTGGAACTTAGCAAAATAGGTCCTTATAGTTATAAATTTAGAATAATGACATTTTTAGCCCCTTTAGTTATAAATTTCAAAAAGTTATGATATATACCCCTATGCATGGAAATATTTGCAAAACAAGTCCAAAAAGCCATGCAAGCTTATTTTAAGATTCAAAATGATATTTGCAGGTTATAGCTTATTTGAATAAGCTAAAATAAGATGTTCTAACATAACAAAATTTTAGAAAAAGGATTCGTTAGCTAGAAAATCAAAACGGGTCGTTTTTAGGGTTTTAACAAAAAATGCATAGGTTTGAGGATTCAAGGCTTCAAACAAGAGTTCACATATGATCTTAAAAGTATTATGAACATTCTAATACATATTATAAGCTTATTGAACAAGAATTAAGCTTACTCGAGCTAGAAATGGGTCAAAATGGGGTTTTCTGGTTCGTATGCCTAGTAATAACCTCAAGGCTTCTTTCTCTTGATTTCTTGGCTTTGTTTCTGATCTTGGGGCTTCTCTTGATCCTTCTTGGCCTTCCTTAAGACTCCATTTGTGTTTGTGTTTGAGTTTGAGGTGTGAATTGAAAGAATGAAGGGTGCGTCCTATTTATAGTGTCGACACCCTTAGAGGCCAAGTCTAGGACAAGTAGTGAGTGACTAATAGCAGCTATAGATGACTAGGAAGAGCTACTGTAGGGCTGGGATGGTAAGGTGTATAGTTGTGGGGGGGTTCGGCTCAATAAGGGTGACAAGGAGGTGATGGTGCAAGACTTGGTGGCCAAGAATGATGAGTAAGGTGCTTGTAAGCTACTTGGTGATGTCATAGAGGCGCTAGGATGCTTGCTTGAGGTGCTTGGTTGCTTAAAATGGGTAAAAATGCAAGAAAATGGGTGTCGAGTTCATTTCATTTCGGGTTAGGGTTTAGGGTTTTAATTTCTAGTTAGGGTTAGGGTTTAAGATAGTTTAGGGTTTAGGATTAGTGTTAGGATTAAGGTTTAGGGTTTAGGATTAAGGTTTAGGACTTAGTTTTAAGGTTTAGGGTTTAGTTTTAGGTTTAAAGTAAAATTAGGGTTTTAGGGTTTCGTTTAGGGTTTAGGTTTTAGATTAGGGTTTTAGAACGAATTAGGATTTAGATTTAGGGTTTAGAAGTCATGCATTAAGTGCTTGTACCTTGTACTAAAGTGGTGGTAAGAAACCAAAGTGATTTAGGAGGTAAAATGACCTAAATTGACTTTCTTGCATTATTGACTTGTACATTGTGTTTTAAAAAGTTGTAATTTGATTCAGGAGGGAAACGATATTCAATTGTTGTGCTATGATACTTGTACATATGTTTTAAAGGCTTGTACATTTATTTTATATGTATACATTACATATAATTTGGGTTTTGATATAAACGTTAACGTTTAATGCTTATTTTCATATAACGTTTTGAAAAGTACGTTAAATGGATAATGTACTTGGTAAAAATGATATTAAGATATAAAATTGACATATTAGGATGTTTACATGATGTAAACATAGATAGAGATGGCATTGATAGAGGTTGTGTGTCGTTTACTTTAGAGATGCAAGTTATGTTGCATAATGAGATCAAGCAAAAATTTCCTTGTAAAAAGGTGGTATATATATAATAGATGGATATTACAGTGCATCTAATTTAATAGATGGATATTTACATTGATAAAAATTGTGGGTTGTTATACTCTGGTTTCTTCAAGTAGGCGGCTATGTTGTGTGTGTCATAGAATTCCAAATTCGCTATTGTTGATTGAGATAAGTTTGATTAGAGTTCTGGGTTATGATCGTGTATGAGAGTACGTATGTTTAGCA